>JBDJHY011051728.1:0-14191 GCA_039654485.1 Withania somnifera
GATTTTTGGTTACATTCCATGGCCTTTTTAGTCCATATTATATTAGATACTAGTATTCAGGTTGACTTATAGAAGATTGAGGCCGTGACGACCTGGACTAGACACCTAAGAGGTTCCCACTATCCTAGGGTTAGATAGTTACTATAGGAGATTTATAAAGGAATTCTTCTGTCTTAGAACCATTGAAATAGATGACTCAAAAATAAGCTAAATTCCAGTAGACTCAGGCTTATGATTAGAGTTTCTAGGATCTAAAAATTAGGTTGACATCACCACTAGTTCTAGCCTTGCCAGAGGGTTTAAAGGGCTATGCAGTGTATTGTGATGCTTCAGGTATCGATTTGGGTTGTGTTCTGATGCAATATGGTAAGGTAATTGGCTATGTATCTAGAAATATAACGGAGTAAGAAAAGAATTATGTAACCATGATTTAGAGTTGGCTTCTATTATTCATGCCTTGAAAATTTGGAGACATTACTTTTATGGTGTTCATGTAGATACTTATACATCACAAGAGCCTCAAGTATATTTTTAAATAGAAAGAATTGAACCTGAGAAAAAGTCGATGGTTTGAATTGCCGAAGGACTATGATGTGGATATCTCTTATCATCTGGGAAAGGCTAATATAGTAGGGGATGCCCTCAGTTGTAAGTTTATGGGTAGTCTATCATATTTGAGAGTTGTGAAGTGGGAGATGACTCATGAGATATCATTGTTAGACTCTAATAATGATGGGGTCATAGTTCAGGATACAACTTTATCATCCCTAGTTATGGACATGAAGGCACCAAAATACAAATATCTTGAGTTCCAGTAACTTAGAGGTAAAGCATAATGGGAATCTTTTTCTTCTGACACTAAAGAAGATGGAGTCCTCAAATATAGAGGTCGATTCTATGGCCTAAATATTGCAGGTTTGCAACAACAAATTATGGTAGAGACATACCATTCTCGCTAATTTATTCATGCAGGATCTACTAAAATGTATCATGATATAAAATAGATATATTAGTGGATAAGGATAAAGAAGGAAATCTCTAAGTTTGTAGCATAGTGTAATTATTGTCAGCAAGTAAAGGTAAATCACCAAAAACCTAGTGGGATGACTCAAGAGATACCTATTCCAAAATGGAAGTGAGAGGCAACAAATATCGATTTTGTTATAGGTTTACTGCGAATATGACTTTATTTGGGTGATTGTTGATAGGCTAGAAAAATTAGCCTATTTCTTTCCAAAACAAGCCACATTCTCAATATAATATTATTCTGGGCTATACCTTAAAGAGATAGTCAAGATTTATGGTGTACCGGTAATGATTATTTCAGATAGAGGGGGATAATTTAATGTACATTTCTAGAGATCTTTTTAGAAGGGTTTGGGGACACATGTTAATCTTAATACAACTTTCTATCCTCAAACAGAAAACCAGGATGAACATGCATCCAAGTGCTCGAGGATATGTTACATGCATATGTTGCTAGATTTCAAGGGGAATTGCGATGGTCACATTTCAACTGTTGAGTTTTCTTATAATAATACCTATCATTCTAGCATTGATATGACACCTTACAATGCTTTGTATGGGAGAAAATGTTTATCACCTCTTGTTTGGTCTGAGGTTGGAGAGTCAAAATTGGTTGGACCTGACATGGTACATCAAGCCGTGGAAAAGTTTAAGTTGATAAGAGAGCGACTGAAGACAGCTTAAAGTTGCCAAAAATCATATGTAGACATTAGGTGTCGACACTTAGAGTTTGATGTTGATGATTGGGTATTTTTGAAAGTTTCATTGATGAAGGGCATTATGTAATTTGCCAGGTAGGGCAAGCCGAGCCCTCGATATATTGGGCCTTATCGCATTGTGTAGTGGATAGACAGGGCTACTTACCTATTGAAGTTGCCTCATGAATTAGTAGCAGTACACCTAGTCTTTTATGTTTCAATGTTATGAAAGTGTATCAAAGATCCATTACATGTAGTACCGACAATAGATGTTTAACATTTTAGAGGAATTTTATTATAAAGAAGTCCCTATTGCCATATTGGACCACCAAGTTAGGAGGTTGAGGAATAAGGATATAGCTTAGTAAAAGTACAATGGTGGAATCATAATATTGAGGGGATGACATGGGAAGTTGAAGAGTATATGAAATCAAAATACGCCCACTTGTTTACTCCTCCAGATGAGGTTCAGAATAAATAAACAGTAGACCCACATTTGAGTGCTTGAGGTACGTTATTGACAAATTAAATGAATTCACACATTATTCCTATAACAACATGCTTACTATCCCCATTTAATGATGAATGACCATAAAGGGGGGGGGGAGGATGTAATACCCCATAAGTTCCTAACATCTAAAATAGTGAGGTTGTAATCAACAAGTCGATTAATCACATTTATGTCAATCGTCGATGTAGCGTTAGGCTAGTAATTTTAAAAGGCTGATTAAACAAAGGAAAATTTATACCAAGTCACTTGTAATTTTAAGTTAAGGTTTAAAGTCCAATGGGTGGGTTGAAACAATAATGCTAATTGAGTAAATTATGATAGTAAGGCTATTATGAAATTGTGTTAGTAGTCTAAATTAGAATACAAATATCTCAAAAATTATAAGGAGTTTTAAGGCCCATAATGTATCAAGTTAAAGGTCCACAGGGCAGTAATTATATTATGTCTTTGATGATTCACCGAGCCTACTGGCGGCAGAACATACCTATGAGGTGGGCAGACAAGCCTATGGGCCAAACAGATTAAGCCTATGGGCCGGACAGACCGTACCTATGGGATGGGAAGGTTGTACATATGGGGCAACAATGATATTAAACAATAGAGGCTGTGAGAAGACATTTATTCATGAATACTATACACTCATTCCATCTAGTTCATATTCTTATTGGGGCAGGTAATTGGGGCTAATAGGGGTATTTATCAATTGTTTGTTAGAACGTATAGCAATAGTATGCTGTTTTTATCTATTGGGCTTATGGGGCCCGGTCAGGTTATTATCTTCTATGTGTTTACATATTGATTTATTATAGGGAGGTAAATGTTATACTTTTATTTTACCCCTAGCCTTTTCATTCAGTTCTTGTACTTCATTTTTAGTTTCAGCTTTTAATCTGCCTTACATACTCGGTACATTATTTGGTACTGACACCCCCTAGGGGCTCTATATTTATGCCTGCAGGTTCTGAGTAGTGCTCAGTCAGGCCCACCAAATAGTACAACTGAGTTTCAGCGGATTGGTAGACTCCCTTTCTTCCAGAGCCACCAGGGTCTCGGAGGTTGGCCTATTTTTTATGTATATATTTTGGATAGGTTAGGGCATTTCTTTGCTAAGTAGTGTGTTCATAGAGGCTTATAGACTAGTCTGTTGGGTTGTATAGATGTGTTTATGAAAATTTTGACCCTGTATTTATTTAGTTTTAGCTTACTGGCTAGCTAGGCCTTGTCATATCCTTTGATGGTTAAGTGGTTAAGTTTCTTATTGTCCTATATTATGTTATTTTCTTACTTATAATTTATGTATAGATATCATGGTGGCTTTGATAATCGACATATCATTTATTCTTTGTTAGATATCCTTATGGCCTGGATGAACCTATACTACTTGTTAATTATCGTATGTGAACTGTTGGGTGTAGCTATTTTATTTATAGAGTTATAGACAAGGGCCTTGCCAACCGAAGGCTTATAATTAAGACAAGATATATAAGCTTGTTTTCTTGACTGTGTGTAGCTACTATACGCCTTTAGAATATGGTTCAGCAGAGCCGATCAAGTGTAAGTTTTGGCATCATGTGTTAGTTATGCCCTTAAGTTTGGGCCGTGACAGAGAATAATGTAACAAGTATGAGGAAACAAGGAGAAAAGTATAAGAGCACAACTAGTGAAAACTAGCCTAGCCTATGCTTATTTGGTTTTGTTCTATGGAGTTCAACTTATGGTGCTTTATTTCTGGGTATGTGGGACTATTTTGGAAGGAAATTTCAGGTACAATTAAGCTATATTGATATAGAAATAATGAGTCTAGATACCAAGGATCAAACATGGAAGTTGAGAAAAAACTAGCTTGGAATCTCTTGTCTTCTCACACTTAACTGCTTATTTTAGAGTTGGCGCCACACACTTCCTTCCCTATTTTAACCTCACTATGTGCACTGATTTTCATGATGTCACTATTTTACTGTTCAATAAGTGCCACGGTGCATGGTTAAATCCTTTAAATGAACCATACATTGAACACTTTTGAAACTCATCTAAAAAGTGGGTTTTAAGTTGGTTTACATATTGGGACTGGTTTGGCACTATACCTACACTTTTTGATACTGGTGTGCAAAAATTTAGAGATCTATTTAATGGGAAGTTATCCACAAGAATTGACATCTTTGGAACATACAAGAATTGGAGAGCAAACAAGAGAGGAAGGGCTCTACACCTAGGGTTCTTCTTCCTTTACTTTATTTTTCTTGTAGTTTTACTAATGACTCATTAATGGAGATTTTTTTTATAATTATGAGTAGATAAAAACCCTCTTTTAGGTTTAAGTCTATATGAAATGATTGTTTTAGTTTATTGTTGGTCTGGCTATTTATCATATTTGATTGTGCCTATGTTCTTGTACTTACTATTCTAAAGATTTACGACCTTAGGGTAAATCTGAATGTTATTCTTGAACTAGAAAGATGTATAGGGAGTTATAACGTGGAATATAGGGAATGTAGATCACATCTTAGAGAAATTTAGGAATGATTTGCAGCTAGGATAGGAATATACCTAGATTACCTCACTAGGTTACCACATAGGAAGATAACTTAATGCACCCGAATTGATTGGGGTATCCCCGCTCAACAATGTAGTTAGGTGTTCAATTTTGATAGACGGTTAGAGGATCCAAAGACCACGACCATATTATGAACCCCATATATCAACAATAAATATAAATAACTAATAAAATGTAGAACTATAGTTATGCATGAATGTGAAGTAAGATTAAACCCCAGAACTCTCCATATTTTTTTTACAATCCAAAGTTCACATTTTACTATCTTGTTATTTAGCTTAAATTCAAAACACTTATCTTTTTATTGCAGCATCGCACTTGGTAAAAATAAAGTTAAACTTAAAATTGGTTGACTGCTAACTTCAAATCCTTTGGGTTCGATAACCTAGCTTTGACTAGAGCTACTGTATTACTTGTTTGACCACGTACACTTGTGCGTCTACAAAAGTCCTATAACTTGGTTATAACCATTGAAGACATAGTTGATGTCATACTAATCATAAAAACATGGACTTGAACTAGTAAAATAATACTTCTTAAATTGTACTATTCATAATAATAGTCTTAATTTTATGATCAATTCAACTAAAGCATGAAAAATTATTCTTAAGAACCTTAAAACTAAATACATCATACATACCTTTATCATATGCTTGAAATATTTGAGTATAACTAGGAATTCAGGGATTAACTTGCGAAAAATGTGAATGTAACGTTAATGCCATCAAAAATCATAGATAATCATGAAAACACATGTTTAGGAATGCAAATATATCATGAAGAATTGTTCAATTTCAAAATCAAAATTTGGATAGAACCCTAGTTCATAGAGTTGAGGGTTTCATAAATTTAAAACTAAAGGTTTATGAATGAGGATGAAGGGAGATCCTCATTAAATACACACATACCTGATTACCGTAGTTTCTGAGTAAGTTTTGGGTGGAGACTTGTGTTCTTGAGATTGAAGGAAGAATTCCTAGGAAAAATTTTATGCTTGAAAACTTGAAAAACCCTTTTATAAAGTTTTTTAGAGCCGAGGAACTTGGACGAAAATCTTGTAAAATAAACTCTTGCTTGTTGAAAAACTTCAAAGAGTTTTGGGGAGAGAAGAGAGGGTTTGTGATTTTAAATAGAATGTCTTAGGAACTTTATAGGGGTGTTAAGTTGTGTATTTGAGTATATAAAAGTGGTAGGTTGAAATTCCCATCAAATCAACGGTTTGAGCAATTTTTTTGTCCTATTCTAGAGGTGTACAACATGTCCCAAATCACTGGGAAATGGTTATGCATCGTGGAGCTAATCATATGACTTTCCAAAGACCTTTTGGAGCTTTCTCTGGGTGCAGACCTTAGTAAAATGCTCATAACTTCTTATTCGACCTAAGATTGTGTGCAATTTATTTTTTAGAAAGTAGACTCAGAGAACTTGAATTTCAATAGGTTGTGGGTCACAGAGCTCCTCATATTCTAGGAGAAATTCTTTTTAAAGTTTATCAATAAAGGATGTATACAAAAATTTAGCCGGTAAAAAAATTTTTAATTCAACTTAATGCTACGGATTCTTTATGATCTTAAATCACACCTAACACTCAAAATACACTTAGTAAATTAATTTAACACCTAGGTTTAAGTAAAAATCATTGGGTTTGTTTCTATCCACATACTAGAATAACTTATGTCTTAGCTCAAATTTTGGGATTACAATATCTTTCCCTTGATAAGTTCCTCATACCTAAAAAAAAGAAAAAAAGAATGGACCATTCGTCCATGAATAATGACTAGAAATGAGCAACTGAGCATGAATTATTAAGGCTAAGTAATGACATGATCAAAACTGAACATTAATATAAACTTGGACATGAAAAATATTTTTAACTTTGACAAAACTAAAACATGGATTAACATATTTGGAATGAATGCATACATAGAAATCACAATGGACTGAAAGGAAAACATGAAAACTGAGAGAAGTAGTGCTAGAAGGGAATTATCTATGTTATGTTGAACTGGTGCTAGGAGGAAATAGATAGATGCACTTATACATTATATCAATTTTGGGTTAGGTACCTTTACATGACTCCTGCAAAGGACTTTGACTGAGGCAACTTCGTTTTTCCTTAGTTTGCGGACATGTCGGTCTAGAATCTAAACTTGTACCTCCTTATAAGAGAGGCCATCCTTCACACCCAGAATATATAAGGGAATCATATGTGAAGAATCTCCAAGGCACTTTTTCAACAAGAAAACATAGAAGACCGGATTAACTGATGCCAAATTAGGAAGTAAATCTAACTCATAGGCCACCTTGCCACACGCCTCAAAATTTGGTAAGGGCCTATATATCGGGGATTGAGCTTCCCCTTATTCCAAATCTCATAGCTCCTTTCATGGGTGAAACTTTCAAATACACCTAATAATTAACTCAAACTTCAAGTCTCTTCTCCTCACATATGCATAGTATTTCTGCCGAGTCTAAGCTACCCTCAACCTCTATCGAATAAACTGAACTTTTTTCATGGCATCATAAACTAAGTCTGGACCTATAAATACAACCTCAAACCAATGAATAAGAGACCTACAATTTCTCCTATAAAGAGTCTCATATGGATCCATTTAGATACTAGAGTTGTAAATGTTGTTGTGAGGAAACTCAATTAGAGGCAACTGATCATCCCAATTACCCTTAAACCAATCTCACAGGCTCTTAGCAATCCTCTAATGTTCGAATGGTACGCTCAACCTGGCCATCTATCTGTGGGTGAAAGGTGGTGCTAAAATTTAACATTGTGGCTAGACCTCTTTGGAAAGACATCTCAAACTGAGAGGTGAACTGAGTACCTCTATATAAAATAATGGACAAACATGTCCCATAAAATCTAAAAATCTCTTGAATATACAATCTGGCTTAGTCCTCATTTGTATCAGAAGTCTTAACTGCTAAGAAATGAGTTGATTTGGTCATATCATGACCCAAGACTAATCCTTGGACGTAAGTGACACTTGAAACCATTACTTGACCGAAAGGACCACTTGGCTTAAATTCTGAGCATTCATTTAAAATAACAGAAGTGAAATAGTTTAAAAATCATGAAAATAGAATATAAAGTGAAACCTATTTCATAACTTTAAATCTTAAATCCAAAAGTATACATTTTCATAGTAGTGCGAATAAATTTATAAATATAAGAAACTAACGTCAACATAGGTCTATAAATACTTTAAAATACATGAGCTAATATCTACTGGGACAAGGCCCCTTTAGTCCATTAGAAAAAGGAATTAGACTAATTATCAACAAAGATATGCTTCTCAAAAGATGGAGGGATCACCAAAGCTAAAGTTGTCCTGGATGAACATAATGTTGTATAGTACCATAAAATGTGTCTCCGAACCTACTTCATGAGACGATGTAGCACCTAAGGACCGTTAATAGGTTGAATTTATTAGTTTGTAGAGAAAGAAATTAATAAGATATGATTCATATTAAAACAACCATCAAATAATATTTAAGAATAAATAATATAGACTTTCTTCTCTTTACTTCTAAACTAGATGACATTACCGATATCCATTACACGCCACGCGCTAGCTGAAGTCCAATATATACATGAGTGGGGAGCATCAGTCCATGTTACCACATGAACTGAGAGTAAATTTAATGATAGAATATTATCCCCAAAGGAACACATCATCAAGTCATTCAATTAAGAATCGAACTATCCCTATTGGTAAAATATGGGTTTTGGGTGGAGCCAATTAGATTCCCACCTTCTTGGTCAACCATATAATTCTATTTAAGACCATATTTTACTCATTTAAATCATTAAACATCATATAACAAGACATCCCATTTTCACTAAGGGCATATATCATGTTGGTATCTTTATACCAACACTTGCAATCCATCAATTTTGTAATTCATAAATTCGTAAGGTTTTCATTCATTGTTTAAGCCTGCTCATGTCAAAAGCATTCATAAGATAATAAAACCACTTATGGAATCCTTTTTACAATGATCATTCAGGCTTCTTCAAATATCATATGCTATAGTTTAGTAAGGGTTCTTCTAGTCGTTGCTTATCAAAATCTTTAATGTTGTAAAAACTCATCAAGCAATCATAACATTTGACCAACCAAAGTATCAATATTTGAATATAGAGGAATATAAAATAGGTTATATAAATCCCTTCAAAATTTAATTCACTAAGTATACATGATTAATTTAAAGAAAAGGGTTTAATAACAATTTTCATGAAAATAGTTTCATCAAAATTTCATACTTCTCCCATAAATTTATGATATAATCTAAAACCCTATCTTTATACTTGAAATATGTAGACATATATAAGGTTTACAAGATCATAAAGTTGAAAAGAGTTTTTTAAAAAGGGTTTCTCTACATACCTTTTTGATGAAGAACGTAGTAGTAAAACTTATGGGAGCACCTCAAGTCTTCAACTCTAGGTGTTCCTGAAACTTAAAGCCTTTTAGGGGAAAAAATCTTTGAAGAAGATCCCTTAAATCTTGATTTCTTGATTTCCTTTAGGAGGTTGAATTTGGGAAGACTTACCCTAGGCTTGATTCTAGTGTTGATTCTCTTAAGTGCTTGAGTTTGATATTTGGTAGGAGGAAAAGGGGATTTTGGAAGACTTAGGGATGTTTGATTATGAGAAAAATGTTTCTTTTGGTTTTTAAGAATATGGAAGCGGCCTTGGGTAAGGAAAGGAAAAAATTACCCCTTAATTTACCCTTAAAAGGAATAGAAATGCTTTCCAGAAGACCTAGGTCATCGGCTAGAGGATGACACTATGGATGTCTCGTTGGATAGTTGATGACTCGTCAATCTCCTGTCGTCATCTCTGCCAACTTCTATTTAAAAGGACATAACTTTTTACTCTGGCCTCGTATTGACAAATGGTTTGTTGCGTTAGAAGTAGGACTCAAAGATATTTAATTTGATAGGTTATGATCAACATAATATTTTTTTTATTTTAGGAGTTATGGTCGTTTGGATTAGATCCATAGTTAAACCTCTACGAATACTAAACTAGTAAAGAAGCTTTGAGTTAATTTGTTTTAGGGATTTATTAAGATCTTAATTCATATCCAAAACTCTTTATACACCTGAAAAAAGACTTTGAAACCTAGGATAAAGTAAGAAATCATTGGGTTCAAATCAAACAATATAAGTAGAATGTTGTTTAAACCTTAGTTCAAAAGTTTAGGGGATTTCAATCTTGTCCATAATCACCCAAATAGAATTATATTGTCTGCAAGTGTGAGGTAAACCTATTATAAAATCTATATTAATCACTTCCTTATTATAAGAAGGAATCTCAAACTCTTGAGTCATTCCACCATGTCTATGATGCTCAACCTTAACTTGCTGATAGTTCAAACACTTGGCTACAAAATCTGTTTTGTATTTCTTCATACCATTCCACTAATAGACCTCTCTCAAGTTTCAATATATTTTGGTGGATCCTATAAGAATGGAATATCTAAAACTATAGGATTTTGCTAATATTTTATACATCATCCCATCAAAATCAAGAACATATAATCGACCCTTTATAATGGAGAACAACAACTCACCCTTAGGAGAAAGCCTCAACCTATTTCTTTAAGATTTTGCAACATTGGATCATTACCCTATTTTTCCTTTACTCAAACCAACAAGGATGAATTTGAAGCAATAAGAACTATTATAACACCATCATCCAAATCCATAAGACAAAAACCTAGGAATGAAATTTGTGAACATCCCTAACTAATTCATTATTGTTGTCCTTAACATGGGCTACACTACCCATAAACAGTCTGCTCAAAGCATCAACAACAACATTTGCCTTAAGTAAATGGTAAAGCATACTCATATCATAATCTTTTAGAATCTCTAATCATCTTCTAATGAATAGTCAACTCCTTTTGAGTGAACGTATATTGCAAACTCTTATCATCATTGAACACATCAGCATGAACACTATTGAGAAAATTCCTTTAAATCTTCAAAGTGAAGAACACCACCACTAGCTCAAGGTCATGAGTGGGATGATTCTTGCATAAGTTATCATATTATCATTCTGCCTTAAAAAAACAACCGAAACCAACTCAAGAAGCATCATAATCGACCATAAACCTATCTGTACCTCTACGAAGGCTAGCACTGGTGTAGAAGTCAGTCTAGCTTTTAACTCTTAAAAGCTTTGGCTTAGGTGAAATTAGTAAAAGCTTGAGTAAATTCGCTCAGGATTTCTTGTATAAATATGGTACCAGTATAATTGAGAAATTATGTGAAACCTAAATTTACTATTTTAAATCAGAACTTACATATGAAATTATACTGAATATATTATTATTTGACTTGAAAAAAAAACTATAGGACCACTGGAACTTGACTTTATTTTTAGTCAATCTAGTCAAAGGGGTAAATCAGAATGTCATCTTTGAGCATAATCACAAACATGTCCACGTATTACTTTTAACACCCTGTTCATGAGGTCCATAAAAGCTACAATAGCAATTGTTAGTCCAAAAGACATAATTACTAACTTAAATTGACCATACCGTGTTCTAAAGGTTGTCTGACCTTGAGCTAATGATAGCTGAATCTGAGGTCTTTCTTGGAAAAAAACTAACACCTTAAATCTGATAAAATTGGTTATCAATATTGGAGATATAGTACTTTTTATTGGTGGTGACCTTGTTCAACTGATAATAATCTATGCACATCTTGAGATACCTATCTTTTTTTTGCACGAAAAGAACTGGTGCATCTCGTAGGGATACATTGGGTCTGATAAAACCATTATCTAGAAGGTTCTTTAACTGATCCTTCAGATCATTGATCTTTGCTGGAGACATCCTATATAGTGGAACATATATAGGTTGTGTTTTTTGGGAAAAGGTCTATTCTAATGTCTATCTCCCTATCTTGAGTGGGTCTTGGTAGATCATCTGAAAAGGATATGAGAAGCTCATACCCAACTTGGAATGACTAGAGTGTTAGGTTCTCAGACTTTCTATCCTTAACCCAAACTAAATGAAAGATGCATCCCTTGGAGAAATATGAAGGTAAGATACAAAACCACCCTTATGCATTGAGTGACTGCCCTTCCATTCTTGTAATAACCCATTTGGCCATTTCCTTAATTTCTGACTTTTTTCTGTGATTAGAGCTGTCTGGTAGTTGCACCAAGTAATTTATGACTTACTGGGGAAGGTATCTCGGTTCCCTGGCAGTTCATTTGCCTGTTATCTCAGTTTCCTTATTTTGAAGTTTCAATTTTGAAATAGTGGAATTCTAGAGGGAAATTATAGTAAACGCACTTGGAATTGAATTCCGACAGTATTTTAGATTCAGTATGTCGACTTCGATCAAGGTAGACCTTAGGTTCATTTCTTGAGATTTTCATTTTGAGTTTGGGGTAGTTTTTGGAAATTCAGCCCAACCAAAGCTTATTTTGCAGCCTGGGTGGTCTTTTGCTGATCGGAGCATCAAAACAGAATTTCAACAAATCTATCAGCTTTAGAATTATGAGTTTCGTCTAGTTGAGTTATTAATTTACTTTTCGGGGTGCCCGAGTTCATTTTTTGTTTGTTTGTGAAAGTTTAGAAAATTCCTCTTTTTGGGTTGATCTGAGTTTGGGCTTTTCGCCTAAACGGTTTAGGTTGGTTGCATCATTGATTTTGTTGTGCTCAAAGTGTGTTTTTCACCCAAAAAAAAATTTTGGTTTGCTAGAAATAGGCTCAGGATGCTAGTTTTAGGCACCGCGAAGAGTTCATGTTTTGCTGAGTTTTGTTAAAGGTTGCAGACTGCCCAAGAAATCCTTGGGCCACCCCTGTTCCATCGCCCCCGCACCATTAGCTTCCCCTTGGTGAAGCAAGGGACGCCGGGCAGCCAAATCCCTTTTATTTTCAAAATCCTGTTTGGTTTAAATATTTCCATATCCAGGCCTTAGGAGATGATTTCAGGGTGTTTTGAGATGAGGGGAAAAGTGGGGAATTGCGTGTGAGGTAGTGTAAGTTTGTGGAGAAAGTTTTCCCAGGTATTTCTTGTTCTTTCCGCCTATTTTTAGCTTATGTAAAAAGTTTGAGTTTCTTTACTTTAAAATTTGTTTTCTCCCCCGATTCCTTACCGTTTTAAGTTCAATTTTGGACCTCGAGTCCTCTAAGATGAGTGTTTCATGCTAGTATATTACTTTATTTTTTTTCAAAGTTTGGGGCCTATGGGACTGTTTAGGGGCCCACTTTCTGATTCGGGTTGCTAATTGCAACATGGGTCTCATTATTCATGTTTTAATCCCTGAATTCATAATTTCATAGTTTCGAGTGACTTCAGCTGCGTTTGGAGCTTCTGGCCTATGGTGTGCATATTTCGAGGACTTTCACCGGTGCCCATGTAGGCTAGGTTTATTTATGTGCATTGTAGACTGGGCTATTATTTTGTGTGTGTGATATGGAAAATATTATGGGATGAGATTCGGGTTATGAATCACAACACAAGATTGAGGAAGAAAGAAACAAAAACAAAACATATAAGGAAAGTTACATGATTTGCCGGTTTATGGGCAACAAGGGACTTTATACCCTCACCTCCCAATTAAACCAAGAAAAAAAAGGAAGAAACCAATGAATATAATCAAAGACAACGCTAATCCTCAAATGAAATACCTTCGATTAAATTAAATAAAACGAAGTTAAAGTAGCAACTAAAGGAATCCACGTCTAATCACTAAACTTAGTTAAAAACTATGGAATATAAAGCTAAACTATAATTAGGCAAAGGATTGCAATAATCATCAATTTGTCAACTAAAATCTAAGAAAATAAACACTACTTATAGCTAAAAAGTGGCAGAAATTATGAAGCCCCAAGAGCAATAGGACTTGGACAAGTTTTTGTTATGACCCGATTTCGCGGATCATGATAGCACCTACTATACCACCAGTAGGAGAACCAAACCCCATAGTCCGAAGCCGAAGCGGAGGAATTCTACATTAACGACGGAAGTATTTCAAAGAAGTCAAGTTAATAATAATAAGCAAAAGTCTTAAAGAGTAACATAGTCTACCCAAAATCTGGTATCAGTGTCAAACGAACCACTAAGTACAAAAATTATAAAGTTGAAGTACATGTAGTATAAACATGTCTCTGAAATACAATGGTGATCAACAAAAAACATAAGTCCAAAGAGAAGCAAGAAAAAGTTGGACGCCAAGCTCACCCTGAATCTCTAATATGAATAAGATCCAACAAACAACTATCTGTATATTATGAACGGGAACCTGTACTCAGATATGCACATGTGCAAGTGTGGTATGAGTACGAATCTCCGAAGCAACACATACCTAATAGGATTCGAGGTCCCACTGAGAACATAACAATAATAAAAGCAGTAAAT
>JBDJHY011051838.1:0-14190 GCA_039654485.1 Withania somnifera
GTCATTTCATGATATATATTTTTCGTACTTCTTTATGAGTTACAAAGTTGTTCTAACCATTTATTTTTAATTAGCAAAATCTTTCAGACACAAGGTTTAGTGTATTCAATTTTGGTATTTTATCAGTTCAAACTATTTCAGTTTCATGCTATATCAGTTAACTACCATTGTTTTTAGTTCTATTGTGTTGTTTTTTCCATTATGATTTTCTGTTGTAATAGTTATGCACCAGGTACTCAATGTCAGTTGATGGTCCTTTGGGGTTTTGAGCATCGTGTCCCATCCAGGGTGTGGTCTCGAGGTGTGAAAACTTGGTATTAGATCACAAGGTTCAAGAGTCCAAGTATTTCTAAAATCCAATTTAGCAGTCTCTTTTGTGGGTGTGAAGCATGCCACACTTATAAGGGAGAGGCTGCGAAGTGTTTTTAAGAACAAGTTTCCCTTCTTTGTTATTCTCAGTCGTGCTATAGAGTCTAACTCTAAATCCTCATATTCTTTCTCTATGAATTTGTAGAATATGCATCCCCATAGAGAAGAAGTTCAGACTAGGGATGGTGCTAGGGCCAATAACCAAGGACAAGACCCTTCAACTACACCAGAGGTGATTATTTACCAACCTCCATCTCCTAATAATGATAACATCATCGATGCTGAATTTAGAAAGTCCATCCAACTGTTGGCCCATGTTGGCCAATAGAGGGGGGACATAGGCATTTCAACAGGGTGCCCCTGATACATCTAGGCTTTGTAAGTTCCTTCGACTCAACTCGCTAGAGTTCTTTGGGTCTAAGTTGGGGGAGGACCCCAAAACTTTATAGAGGGGGTTTTATAAGGAGA
This sequence comes from Withania somnifera, assembly GCA_039654485.1. Lineage (NCBI taxonomy): Eukaryota > Viridiplantae > Streptophyta > Magnoliopsida > Solanales > Solanaceae > Withania > Withania somnifera. The sequence continues at coordinate 838 of JBDJHY011051838.1, forward strand.
TTGGACTAATGAATTTGGGTAAAATGGATAGTTTGTAATTTGCTTCTTATTGGCTAAAGGATGTGGCCACAATCTGGTTTGACCAATGGAAGAAGAATAAGGGAGTTAATGAGGCACCTGTAGTTTGGGCAGTGTTCGAGGAAGCCTTCTTGGAGCGGTTCTTTCCTTGAGAGAAAAGAGAGGAGAAGTTCTGTGAGTTCATGAATTTGGAAAAATGCTCCATGAGTATGGGAGAATATGGGCTCAAGTTCACTCAGCTATAATTTTATGATCAACATGGTTGCCGATATAGGGAGAAGGATGAGTTCTTTTGTGAATAGGCTAACACCTCACTTGATGAAAGAGGGTAGGGTTGTAATGTTAATTGGGGACATGAACATAGATAGGAAAACAATACATCTAGAGTAGGTTGAGGAAGATAGGGAAAGAGTTAGGGAAGAATAATGTAGTAAGAGGGAGGGTAAGTACAGGAACTCAGATTTTAATAGTCAGAAGATTGGGGGGTAGTGGACGATCAAGTTTTTAGCAAAAATCTACCATGCCAGTATATTCTTCATCCAGCCTGACTCAGTCATTCAAACCTCATCATGATAGAAGGGATAGGGCCTCGGGCACTCATTCTTAGGGTAGTGTTGTAGTAGGGAGTACTTACCCTATTTGTAATAAGTGCAGTAAAAACCATCTAGGAAAATGTATGTATAGGTAGGAAGGGTTCTCAGGTGTGGAAAGATTTGTCACAGATTGAGGGATTGACCCTTATCCAGGTAGGGTAGGAGCTAAAATTAGACTTAACCCATTGCCTAGTAGGTGACTCAGTTATAGAAAAAAGAGTTTACAAAAGTTGTCTAGTCTCAGTCATTAATCTAGTAGAGCTAGACATGGTAGATTTTGATGTCATTTTACGCATGGAATGGTTCATGTTGTACCTCAGTCGATTGCAAGACTAGTATGGTCAAGTTATAGTTTCCTAATAAGCTAGTCTTAGAATGGAAGGGTAGTCATTTAGTGCCAAGAGGGTTTTTCATCTCCTATCTCAAGGATAGAAAGCTTATATCTATCATCTCATTCGAGTTAAGGATATAGAATTTGAGACCCTAATACTCTAGTCAGTCCCAGTAGTGTGTGAATTTCTAGCAAGCTTCCTTGAAGATCTACTCAGGGTCCCTCCATTCTAAGAGATAGACTGTGGTATAAATCTCCTTCCTGATACCCAACCTATATCTATTTTTCCTTATAGAATGATTATAGGAAATATCAATAGCTAAAAGGCTAGATAAAGGACCTCATAAACAAAGGTTTCATCAGACTTAGCATGTCCCCGTGGGGTGCGCCAGTTCTATTTGTACATAAAAGTTATGAGTATCTTTGAATGTGTATAAACTACCGACAGTTGAACATGTTCACTATTAACAATAAGTATCCCATTCCTAGAATTAATGACCTATTTGAACAACTTTAGGGTGCTATCTTCTTCTCTAGAGTAGACCTTATATTTAGCTATCATCAACTTAAGGTCATAAAATGTGAAATCTCAAAGACAACCTTTAGGACAAGGTATGGTCACTTTGACTTTGTGGTTATGTATTTTGGACTAGCAAATGCTCCCACAACTTTTATGGATCTTATGAATAGGGTGTTCAATAATTACTCGGACATGTTCATGTTAGTATTCATAGATGACATTCTGGTTTACTCTAAGAGTGAGTCAGAGCATCAATATCATTTGATAATTGTCTTGCATACTCTTAAGGACATGCAACTTTATGCCAAATTCACTAAGTGTGTGTTTTGGTTAAGGTCAGCTGCTTACTTAGGCTAGGTAAATTCTGGTGAAGGTATTCATGTTGATTCACAGAAAATAAATACAATAAAAAAAATTGGACTAGACCCAAATCTCCTTCAAATATTTAGAGTTTTCTAGGTTTGGATTGGTATTATAGAAGGCTTGTTGAGGATTTTCATCAATAGATACATTTTTGACTAGAATGACTCAAAAGAAAGTTAAATTCTAGTGGCCAGACAGATGTGAGAAAAATTTCTAGGAGCTAAAGTACAGATTAACCTCTTTTCTGGTGTTGACTTTGGCAGATGGTATAGATGGATTTGTTGTTTATTGTGATGCCTCCAAATTTGGGAGAGGTTGCGTGTTGATGCAACATGGTATAGTAATAGATTATTAATCTAGACAACTCAAACCTTATGAGAAGAATTACCCATTCATGAACTTGAGTTGGCTGCAGTGGTATTTAACTTGAAAATATAGAGGCACTATATTTTTTGTTCCTATGTAGATGTGTTTACTGATCACAAGAGCTTACAGTACATGTTCATCAAGAAGGATCTAAACCTTCATCAGAGAAGATGGTTAGGACTCTTAAAAGATTATTATATCAGTGTACTGTATCATCCAAGTAAGGCAAATATAGTAGTTGATGCCTTGAGCAGAATACTTATGGGCAGTGTGGCCCATGTGGATGATAAAAAGAAGTTAGTCAGAGATGTGCACCGGATAACTCATTTGGGTGTTTGTTTTGTTGATGTAGATGATGGAAGTGTGGTAGTCCAAAATTCTTCAAATTCGTCCTTAGTAGTGGAAGTGAAAGAAAAGAAGTTGGTTGATACCGTATTGTTGAATCTTAAGGAAGCAGTTCTTGCAAAGCATGTTGATACTTTCTCCCAAGGGGGAGATGCTTTCTATGATCCCTTCTTCACAAGCCCAATATAATTTGGTGTTTTCTATGAGCCCTTCTGCATGTAACTAACAACTTCCATTATGGCCAGGGCATAGTGATTTGGATTCGTACCTTTGTAGCTTTATTTTATTGGATTTATATCTTAATTTCTTTAGAAAGGCAAAGATAATAAGAACTCCAAATTCTTCTATAGTAAATGCAAGCATTTTTGAAGGAATTCTGTGTTGGATTTTTCATAAGAAGTATGAGCTATTTCTATATCACTGGAGATAGAATTTCCACAAGATACAAATGTAATGTCCTGGTCTAAGAAAGAAAATGTTTTTTATGTTTCAGACCTTCTTTACTCTAGGATACCCTTTTGAGATTGTGTAGGATATCAAATATGATTAATAGATCTTTTCCTGGTATTTCTGATCCATAGACTTGATGTTTTATCATATATACAGGAAAGAGTTGGATATTTATGGGTTTTTTGATGAGACTAATGACAAAAGTATCACCATTTGTGGCACGAAATAAATTATAGAAAAAGTTCCAATACTCTTTTGGTAAGATATTAGGCTTCATAATAGATGAAGAAACTCCTGTAATAAAAATTCAATGACTGGAATCTGCTTATCCTATTTCCCTGGGAAAATATGGATCTTAGCTGACGGTGAAGGTTGACAGAGAAATCTCTCAGCAGTGGTTAAAGTGTATGACTCATCCAAGAAGATTAAATCATATTCTGATTTAACAGATGATTTTGTCAAATCTACCCCAAGATCATGAATAGTATCTGGTCCCGGTTCATCATCAAGGGAAAATAATGATTCAATATCATCATCTTTTACATTTTTAATCTTAGCTATCTTCTCAATAAGCCTTGAGCTCTTTTCTCTATTTAGACATTCTTTAGCTAAACCCTTTTTTTGCACACATAACACATGGAGGATTTGGTGCTTCCCCTCTATTTTCGAAGGAACTTCCACATTTTCCTTTAGGAGAAATAGTTATTTCTCCCTTTTTTGGGAATCTTCTCTTCTTTGAGAATTTTTCCTTCTTGTTGCATGTATATGAGCTACTTTGTCCACATTTGATTTCTAGTTCATTTCAATCACAAGCTAATTCGAGATTCTTGCTTTGTTCCTTGATCTTCTTGAGAAAGCTCTTCTGGTTACACATTTTTTCCTAGGCTACTAACACGTTCTGGTATAATTCTCTTAGAGAAGTGCTATTAATCGAAGGATTCTTGAGCTACAGAAGTCTTGATTTTTCATTCCCAAGAGGTTCTGGAAGAGATTTTAGGAATGTATGTTTGATATTAACTTTATTGATACCTTTGATTGTATAAAATCTTATAGACATCCTTTGATAATGAGTTTCTAGATCTTTTCTTTTATACAAGAAGCATCTCATACTGAGATATTTTTCTTGAGCTTGGGTTGTAAAATGATCCTAAGCACAAAGAAATTCATTGTGGACATACATGATGAGAGTGTAAATAGTTGAACTTTATTTAATTGTTATCTATTTGTATACTCCAAGAGCAATCCACCATTGGTGTAGCCTTCCAAGAAACTTGGGCACAAACTTCTTTGCTACTGAAGGCACAATTGCATTAGGCTAAAGTATTCTAGAATCATGGGTAAGTCACTATCAGAAAATACAAAGGGATAATAAACCAATCCACTCTCAAAGGTCGTCTTTTTTTGATAAAAAAGGATGGTGCTGTTGAAATTGTGTTTAAAGGAGATGACTCTTCATCATCCCCTGAAACAACTTCTATTTTATCCTCATAAATAAACATGGATCTTAGCTGAGGGGGGAGGTTGACAGGGAAAGCTCTTAACAGTGGTTAAAGTGTATGCCTTTCCCAATAAGATTAAATCATCTTTAGATTTATCAGACGAGTCCGTTATATCTTCCCCAAGAGCATGAATAGTATCTGGTCCCAATTCATAATCAAAGGAAAAGAGTGATTCAAGATCATCATCTTCTATATCTTTAATCATGGCTCTCTTCTCAATAAGCCTTGAGATCTTTTATCTATTTGGATATTCTTTAGCAAAATGCCCTTTCTTTTAGCACATATAACACCTGGAGGATTTAGTGCTTCCCCCCTTTTTCTGAAGGAACTTCCACTTTTTCCTTTTGGAGAAATAGTTCTTTCTCCCCTTCTTTGAGAATCTATCCTTTGAGACTTTTTCCTTCTTGTTGCATGTACATGAACTACTTTGTCCACATTTGATTTGTAGTCCATTCCAATCATAAGCTTATCTGAGATTCTTTTCTTTGTTCTTGATCTGCTTAAGAAACCTGTTCTGGTTACAAAAATTTTCCAAGGCTACTACACATTCTGGTATAGTTCTCCCAGATAAGTGCTATTAATTGGAAGATTCTTGAGCTGTAGAAGTCTGGATGTTTCTTTCCCAAGATGTTTTGGAAGAGAATTTTAAAATGTCTATTTGAGATTAACATCATCGAGACCATTGATGGCATAAAATCTTTTAGACATCCTTTCATAATAAGTTTCCACATCTTTTCTTTTATAAAAACAACATCTCATACTAACATATTCTTCACGAGCTTAGGTTGTGAAATGATCCCAAACACCAAGGAATTCATTATGGACATACATGGTTAAAGTGTCAGCATTTGGAATTTTTTTAATTATTAGCTGTCTATATCCTCCAAGAGCAATCCAGTGTAGACTTCAATTAAACTTGGAAACAAACTTATCTATTACTGAAGGACTAGTTGCATTAGGTTGAAGCATTTTAATTGTACACCAGGTATGCAACTCATAGATTTTACCTCTCTAGTTAGAGGGAGGGATATTATTAAAAAGGAATTCTTTTGATGGATTAATAAGGAATGGACTAGGCTTCTCTAGTCCACTAAACCCTTCAGTATATTTTCCTTCATCTTCAACCATCGGTTCATCCATAAGGGGATCTGCCATGAGGATGTCAAGGGAAAAACTTTTGGTTACTAAATCCTCTTCACATGGTTGTCAAAAGGATGTCACCTTCTTTGAGGATTATGGTTGGTCAACTTCTATTGACATCTCAGAAGGCACAGGAAGATTTACCATCTTGGTTAAAATGGCTGATATTGGGTTTTGAACCATAAGTTATGAAGTTGACTGTGATGATTTTCTGGAAGTAGAGTCTTTTAATTCAAAATATTTTATTAGGGACTCATCCAGTTTTCTTTTTGAAGATTGCGGGATTTCATAAGGTTTTATTGGTAAAAATGCAGCATTGTTGAAAATGGTTGTGGTCAAATGATGGAAAAGGGTATAAAGGATGAGGGTAGTTTGCAAAGGTGGTAAATATAAGAGAATGTAGGAGCCTCATAATACCCAGAGTATTTTTTTGGGTTTGGAGGGTATGGAGCTGATCTTTTAGATTTTTTAGTTCTGCTTCCTTTTGGGTAAAAATTAGATAATTAAAGGTAACTGCTTCAGTAGTAACCATTTCCAATAGTTCATGATGTAGAGCGCCAATCCTCCCCTGAAGTTTCCTTCCTATGGTTGAAATAGAAGAAAATCCTTGATCGAGCTTCTTTGTCATATTTTTATTGTGCTATCATGATTTGCTTCAAAACCCTTTTTTGTTCTATAAAATTTTCTGGCTGCCAATTCAACTGCTTGCTAGATCCATCTGGATTCTTTGTTGTTGGATTCATCATTTTCTAGGCATGTGAAGTTCTTGCTTGGTCAAATTCAGGCAAAGGAAAATCCTCAGTTTTTTGTTGCAGCATATTACATTTCTCAGGTCCTTTAGGTAAAGGACATAATAGTCATACTTTACTGATGGTTCTCTAAGCAATCCAACTTCTGGATCTCTATGTTCACATCGGTCCTTTAGAATCTTCCTTGTTGATTTCTTCTTTTTCTTCCCCCTTTTATTTGTGGAACTCTTTTCATCCCATTGATCTATGAGAAAGCTTTACAGTTGCATACATCCCAATAGGTGTGTCCATCTTGACTGTATACATAAACAGACTTGCCTTCAGAATTAAATGAATGAATTGGGACATTCGAGACAGGTTCGAGTGACCTGTGGTACTTCAACAATCTTGAGTTGAACTTTTAGATTGTTGTAGATAAGCAGATCATCAAGCCTCATATTGAAATTTGTGAAAATCATCATAAAGGCTATCCCAACATTAAGTGTCATCTAGATAGTTGTAATGAAAGCATGAGCATGTTTTTGGAATCTCGTGTCCAATAGTGCTAATCTTGCAACTACATGTAGTCTTTTTCTGCAATGTAGAGTTTGGTTCATTCTTACTACTATGACGTGGGGATTTGTATATCCATTAAATCTCTACTGTTTTGGCAACAAGTCACTTAATTTTATAAGAATGACTTGTTCTTCCTCAGTATAAGGGATAGGAACTTGCTCCAACTGTGATGCTAACACAAGTTCTCTGGCCTCTATAGCTTTGTTGAGATAGAAAACCTGTTTGACAACCCGTGAGACTAGGTTATGCTTCTTCACAAAGGTTTTATAGGGATTTAGTAAAGGAAGTTAAGTAATGGGAATTATACTATCTTCACTATGATAATAAACAGAGTAAAGAATATTAATTTTTTTAAAAGAGGAACTAAAGGAACTTTGAGCTGAAGAAAAAGAGGTAGAAGGAGTTAGTGAATTTAGACTGGCCATACAGTTAAAAGTTTACCCTATTCTTGAAGAATCCCCTTAGATGATAAAGTGTCTTAAAAACACACAAAGTGTTAAAACCAACATGAAATCTTTGTGATAATCTGAGCATATACCCAACGCTGCAACACTGTAGTATCTTCAGGGCCATAACTCATGATCAAAACAATGATCTCATACCAAAGGTTTTAGTTACCAGATTTTTGATGTGGAGAATCCCTTAATAGGGCAACCACAGAGCATAGTCTCTAAAAACCATACTTATGCCACCATAACACCATCAGTTCATCCAAAGGAATTCGGGTAGGGTTTAAGCTAACCTGGCTCTGATACCAGCATTACAACTCACTGAGAGAGGTACAACCACGAAGGAGGTTTACAAGTAGAGGAGATAATATTACAAGTAGAGAAGATAAGAAGATAAAGGTGTTTATTATTCAAGAGGTAGTATGCATCAAACTATTATAAGGATCCCCTATTTATACTAAGAAAGTGGGGTATCCAGAAATATCACAAACCAATCACAAGCTAGGATAACTTATCTTAATGGAAAACTTGGATCCACGTTCAAAGCAGATTCCAAAGGATGAACTCATCAAGCTGCTTATAGAATCGTGGCTGACACACTATGAGAAAATACAAAGGGATACAAAGTGACTCTAATGATAATGACGTAGAATCATTCTTTCTTTCGATAGGAGGAAAGAGTGATGGATGATGCAAAAGAATAAAAATTATTGATACAATATTTAAAGTAAATAATAAAGTGTAGTGTACGAAAAGATAAAGATTTATTTTTGTCTTGTTGTATCAAACATGTAAATTGAAATTAAAGTAGCATGTGTATCATGTGTAGTGTGTAGTGGAAGCTTTGGGTTATGATTATCCATTAAGATAAGATATCCTAGATTTGATTCGTTTGTGATCTTTTTGGATGCCCCACTATATTAGTATAAATAAGGGATCCTGGTAATAGTTTGAGTTAGACTACCTCTTGAATAATAAATAACTTTCTCTTATTGTCTTCTCTACTTGTAAACCTCCTTTGTGGTTGTACCTTTCTCAGTGAGTTTTAATCTTGGTATCAGAGACATGTTAGCTTAAACCCTACCCGAATTCCTCTGGATGAACCGATGGTGTTATGGTGGATTAAGTATGAATTTCAAAGACTATGTTCGGTGGTTGCCCTATTAAGGGATCCTTCATATCAAAAATCTGGTAACTAAAGCCCTTGATATAAAATCATTATTTTAATCATGAGTTTTGTCCCTGGAAGATGCTACAGTATTGCGGCGCTGGGTATATGCTCAGATTATTACAAAGATTTCATGTTGGTTTTAACACTTTGTGTGTTTTTAGGACACCTTATCATCTAAGGGGATTCTTGGGGAATAGGGTAAACCTTTAATCGTATGGCCAGTCTAAATTCACTTACTCCTGCTACCTCTTTTTTGTTCAGCTTGAAGTTTCTTTAGTTCTTCTTCAAAAAAAAAAATATTGATCTTCTTTACTCTGTTGATTATCATAGTTAAGATAGTAAAATTCCCATTACTGAATTTCCGTTACTAAATCCCCATAAAAGCATCGTGAATAAGTAAAACCCAAAGCTTACACTACACACTACACATGTTACTTTGATTTCAGCTTACATATCTAATACGACAAGACAAGAATAAATCTTTATCTTTTTGTACACTAAACTTTATTCTTTAACTTAAATATTACATCCATAATTTTTATTCTTTTACATCATCCATCACACTTTCCCCCTATCGAATGAAGGAATGACTCCACATCATTATCATTAGAGTCACTGCCAGAGTTATCAGTGAAAGTATAGTCAAAACAAGGGACTAGTTTTTTAAACTTTGGGCTTCTTTTGCAATGGAGTCGGTAATATGGGTGGTCTATGTCATTTAGAGGAGTAAACATGGTTTAATAGTATAACTTATCCAAACAATCAGTTATTTAGATAATATATTTCTCAAGGAATGTTATGTGCCAGATTTCTATTGGGATTTCAGTAAAGACCTCTTTGATATAAATGTTGTTCAAAGTACATATGAGCTTATGATAATAAAGAGTGGGGTGGCTATTTTCATATTCCTTGTCATGCTAGAATGTAAAGGAATACTCTCTGTTGATAACAATTTGCTCCCCTAGAATTGTGAAACTACTTTTACACTCGAATGTACTGTTGTTCATGGATTCCATTAAAATTATTTCTTTCTATGCGAAGGTTGTCCTAATAAAATTTAAAATTCCCAAAGAGGCATAGCAATGTAATAAGAATTTTATGCTTTTTTTTATTGTTCCCCTTAGTGATGCATGCTAAATATCATAGAAGACTCCACTTATCAAAAATACTTCCAAATGGACATTTTCCACAAAATACCAGAGGACCAAGAAAGGTTCTCTTGGAAAGTCAAACATGAAACCATCATTGCACCTTAGAATGGATAAGAAAGGGAAATCAGGGTTTACTGGCAATCTAAGAAGAGGACCTTCAGTCAGACTAAAAAATCTGATATAGATTTTCTGGAAAGCTAGTAGATATGACAAAGCTCTTTTCTGAAGGATATGGTTCAGGATATTATCTTTGATTTGGGATGGGAAAATTTCTTATTTGACACTGTATATGACTGAAAAGATTGGCGAAATGGTTTTTCGGGCTCTTGACAAAAAATCTGGAAGGCAATTATCTTTTCCTTTGATATGTATTGCTTCAAACTTCCATTGAGGGAACCAAGTTTTCCTATCTTAGGAATTGAGTCTGTGGAAGCATCTTCTGTTTTAATTGTAAAATATTTGGAAACACTAACATATCCATTTCTATGAGGAAGTGTTGACCAATTAGATGAAACTAGAATTTTTCAATTCCCCTCTTGACTACCAAGAATTCCTTGTAGGTGGAATGGTAGTAAAGTTCTCCACTTTTGAATGATCCATTCTTATAGACAAGAATTTGCTTTTTTCCATTTTGTTCTTTAAGAAGAACTGCACCCTAAAATTTATCACATACATCAGTCTGTAGGACTCTTTTGCCTGTTGCTGGAATTTTTAAATATGGCAAGCTCTTTGTTAAAGACTTCAGTTTTTTGACTGCATTAGTGCATGCTAGACTCCATGACAGAGCATTTTTTTGAGTTGATTGGTGTACGGTGTCTTGTATTTTACAAAATCATGAATGAATTCATCCATGTAATTCACTATATATAAGAATTGCTAGATTTTCTTGAACACTAAATTTTCATTTGAGAAATGGTCAAGCTAAGTTGGAATGGACGGTTGAGCTAGTATTGACAATTTAAGATATGCATCCCATTGATTTTTTTTTCTCTACAAGCATGATTCCATAATTCTTTTCCAAGTCATGGAATTTTGATAATAGACTGTAATGAGAGTCTATCTCTGGTGAGAACATGAGGATATCATCAATGTAGATTAAAGCATTTTCCATAATAGGTTGGAATTTTTTTGTCATAGCTTATTGAAACAAAGATAGGGCTGGTTTGAGTCCAAAGGGGACAACCATCCAATGTTAGTGTCTTTCTGGTATACAGAACCCTACCTTAGGCCTTTCAGTTGGATGGATATAACATTTCCAAAATCCAGATCTGAGATCGAAATTTGCGACGATCTTTGCCTGAGGAAGCTTTATTTAGAGTATTTCTTGTTTTAGTAGATGAAATTTATCATCTTCAAGAAAGTGATTAAGGGGTTGATAATTGATAACCAACCTTAATTTCCCTCTAGCTTGTTCAGATCTTTTATTGAAATAAAACGCCTCACAAGCCCACTGTAAGTTAGGGTTTTATATGAGCCCTTTTTCTTGTAACTAATCAACTTCCTTTATGGCCAGGGCATAGTGATCTGGATTCATACCATTGTGGCTTGCTTTTGTTGTATTGATATCTTCATTATTTAAAGGAAAAGATACAAAGAACTCTGGATTTTTCCATAGCGGATGCAAGCATTTTTGAAGGAATCCATGTGGGATACTGCACAATAAGTACTTGCTATTTCTTCCTTCACTGGAGATACAATTTCCATTGTTTAGAAATGTAATGTTCTGGTCCAAGGAAGCACATAATTTTTATTTTTAAGACTTTCTTTTCTCCAGGACACCCTTTTGAGATTGTGTAGGATATCAAATCTGATCAAGAGATCTTTTCCTGGAAATTCTGATCCATAGACTTCATTTTTTTTCATATATATTTTAAAGAATTGGATATTATGGGTTTTTTGATTTGAGTAATGAAAAAAGTATCACCATTTGTGGCACGGAATGACTTGTACCAATAATTCCAGTACTCTTTTGGTAAGATATAAGGATTTATAATAGATGAAACATCTTTTGTATATAAAATGCAATGGCTGGAATTGGTTTATCACATATCCCTGGGAAAACATAAATTTTAGCTGAGGAGGAAGCTTGACAGAGAAAGCTCTAAGTAGTGGTTAAAGTGTATGCCTCGTCCAACAAGATTACATCATCTTTAGATTCATCAGATGAGTCCATCAGATTAACCCCAAGAGCAAGAATAATATCTGGTCCTATTTCATTATCAAGGGAAAAGTGTGATTTAAGATCATCATCTTCTACATCTTCAATCTTAGCTATCTTCTCAATAAGCCTTGAGCTTTTTTCTCTATTTGGACATTCTTTAGCTAAATTCCCCTTTATTCTCCACACATAACACTTGGAGGATTTGGTTCTTCCCCTTTTTTTCGAAGGAACATCCACTTTTTCCTTTTGGACAAAATGTTCTATCTCCCCTTCTTTGAGAATTTTCTCTTTTTTGAGAATATGTCCTTCTTATTGCATGTACATGAACTACTTTGTCCATATTTGATTTGTAGTTCATTCCGATCACAAGTTAATCCAAGATTCTTGCTTTGTTCCTTGATCTTCTTGAGAAACCTCATCTGGTTACAAAGTTTATCCAATGCTACTAATATGTTTTGGTATAATTCACCCAGAGAAGGGCTATTAATCAGAATATTCTTGAGCTGCAGAAGTATGGATGTTTCTTTCCCAAGATGCTTTGGAAGAGAATTTAAGAATGTCTATTTTCAATTAACATCATACCATTGATGGTATAAAATCTTTTATACATCCTTTCATAATGAGTTTCAAGATATTTTCTTTTATACGAGCAACATCTATACCTGAGATATTCTTCACAAGCTTGGGTTGTGAAATGATCCCAAGCACCAAGGAATTCATTGTGGACATACATGATGAGGGTGTCAACATTTGGACTTTGTTTAATTTTCATCTGTCTGTATCCTCCAAGAACAATCCACCATTGGCTTAGCCTTTTATGATACATGGACAAAAACTTATCTGCTACTGAAGGCATAGTTGCAATCAGCTAAAGCATTTCAGCTGTACACCAGGCATGCATCTCATAGATTCTATCTCTCTAGTTAGAAGGAGGGATATTATCAAATGAGAATCTTTTGATAGATCATCAAGGAATGGACTGGGTTGCTCTAGGTCACTATACCCTTAAGTATATTATCTTCATCTTTAACCGTCGGTTCATCCATTGGGGGATCTTCCTTGAGGATTTCAAGGGGTCGAATTTCAGTTTCAGAATCCTCTTCACATAGCTGCCATGAGGATGTCACCTTTTTTGAGGATTCTGGCTGGTCAATCTCTATTGACTTCTCTGAAGGCACAGGAAGATTTTCCATCTTAGTTAAAATGGTTGATATTGGGCTTTAAACCATTAGTTGTGAAGTTGGCTGGGATAATTTTCTAGCAATAGAGTCTTTTAACTCAGAATATTTTACTTGGGACTCATTTTCTTTTTGAAGATTATGGGATTTCATAAGGTTTTATTGGCAAAAATGCAGCACTATTGAAAGGGTTTTGGTCAAATGATGGAAAAGGGGATAAAGTCTGAGGGTATTTTTGCAAAGGTGGTAAATATGAAGAGAATGTAGGAGCCTCATAATACCCAGAGTATTGTTTTTGGGTCTGCAGGGCATGG
>JBDJHY011051948.1:0-14190 GCA_039654485.1 Withania somnifera
AGGCTAATCTTTAAACCCATATAAAATCGCTTTAGTATTTAGTTTATTATAATGGATCATTGATAGAACTAATCACCTTAGTGTGTATGCTCTTGACTTGGGTTGTTAAGCCTTTGGTGTAATCTTTGTTTATAGTTTATTTGTAGCTTAGTGACACCCTTCTTAGAATTATAAATCCCCCATTCCGTGTAGACCATTTGAGTCCGAATTGTTGCGCTTTGGTTTTCCGTTCATACTCGATTGCCTTCATATTGTTCCTTGTGGATTAGACCCTAACTTCGTTGGGTAATTATATTTGACACCGACAGCGTACACAGTTTGATTGGTTTCAAAGGTGTACTTGAGCGTTATTCACTCATGCTTGGTAGAGGACTCCGGTGTATCAGAACTCAGTGGTGTAGAAGACAGGACCTTACTTGTTGGTGGTGCTGGTGTTGTGGGTGCAGGATCAGATATTTGAATCTGATATGCTGGTAACAAGTGGAGCCTAGTACTGAACTATCTAGGATTATTATAATACTTCTGGTAATCCATGTAATGCTCTATTGCACTTAATAGGTTTATGTGGATCCTCAATTAGCTCAATGTAAGATATATGCTGCAGCAGCTTCTTCTGGTCTAACTCATTACCATCAAAATGTCATCTTCTACTAGTTTCTTATGAAATAGGACCGGATAAGCATAGACCTCATATCATCCATAGGTCGGTCCTAGATCTCATGTGCAACAAATTAGGCTATATTTATGTCGTAGCCCTCAATAATACACATAATCATCATCGCGTACTCCCAACTCAGAGTATTATCATTTATTTTCAGCATCAACTGAGAGCGTACAATCATCCACCAATATGTTTCTAAGAAACTTAGCAACCCCTTTTTAATCTTTCCCCGACCTACATTCCACGGGACATTAGCATGTGCCCGTGCTATCCGCTTTGTAATCCAAGTCAATGCCCCAGTCCGATACGCCAGATCCTTCATCCTCTTTTTGTATCTAACCTGTCCTGTATTATGATCAAAATTAGGAGTAGCATCTGGTGGTGCTGAATCTAGACCAAATAGGGATCTATGAATCATAGCCTCTCAAATATTGACCAAATAACACCGACCACACACTTTGCAACATAACCCTACTTTCTTTGCAGTTGTTCTGTGCTTTTTGATTGACTTTTCTTAACTGTGTGATATAAGTTTGCTGCATATAACTCAGGTATAATTGGTCTAGAGTAATATCTAGACAGTTCAGACACCCACTACTATCCAAACTACTCAAACCTCCTTTATAGCTCGTTACAAAAGCAAAATTATTAATACGAACCCATGCCTTATTAATGATTGGATTCCTTAGATTCTTATCTAGCCACTCTAGACCTCTCTTATTAATATTGGCACCCTAACTATAACACATCCATTCTGCACTTCGTGGGACCATCTTACCGGTGATCCAGGTTCTTCAGAACCTAGTTCCTCAGGCTCTTTATATGATCCACCTTAGTCTCTCATCAACTTCTGCATCATAACTATTACTTGAACTTACCTCTAAACCCTTCTCATTATTATCATCATTGCCAGCCTTTTCATACTGGGCCGATATCTTAGTAACATTATCTCCTTCGTTCTTCTCATGCTGGGTTGGCAACTCAACAAGATCATCTCCTTTAGACTGTATAGGCTAAGCCAGAGAGTTAGGCTCATCCATAGACCTTGTGTGGACCCCTCTACAACATGCCTTCTAGACCTAGTCTAATATGCCCGATGCGGAGTGGGTCTCACTCTATATTCCTCTATTTTCTTGATTATGGGCTGTCAGTGTCATGCTCTGAATCAGATGTGGTCAAGGTAGTTATTTCTTTAGCTTTCTTTGTTCGTGGTTTGGCCATTATACTTGTCAACACATCCAGTATTAGAAGAGGTTAGTGACGAAAACACAAATGGAACCAGAATTTAAAAGTTGTACAAGTTATAGTTGCTGAGGATAGAGACTTGTAAGTTCGGTCCTGTACTGGTGCGGACCTTCACAGGTATTTTACCTTCTTAGTTATTCAACTTTAGTTCATAATTTTACCAAGTGTCAAGGACGGAACTTAGTATGGTGTATACCAGTGTGGGACAAGTCTTATTGAGGCTTATACCACCTAGGGAAAAAAATTTATTTTTCCAACAAGTTCATACCACGGGACATGGTACGGTCCATCCTATACTGGTATGGTCCATTCCCCCTTACTTGGGAAAATTTCTTACCTTGGTTTGATTTTTGTCAGCAAGTTCGGGTTGTAATGCTTCGAATCCACTTTATATTTGTTTTACGTATGTTTGGTTTGGTTTCCAACTTATACATCTCAATACGTGGTAGAATCGTTGTTTCACAACATCTAGTATCAAACATATAAGCACATAAGAACACTACTTTTGAAATATAATGCATGACCCTCAGGTTCACAAATAATACATTACCCGGCTACTTAGACTTCAAATATTGTAAAAATCAGAACGATTTCATTGGTTGCTGGTGGTCAAAACAACGACGATGTCATTTTTAATATGCAATGATTTAGTAAGGCCCGCATCCTCAGAGGGTATATGGCACCGAGACCAAATACGTCATCAATTTCAAACACACATACAAAAATAGGTATCATATCAAACACAGTTCATAGACTTTGGACCGCTCCCGTGTACTGAATAAACAATCTCAATCACTCCCGTTACATACCTACACTAACAACCATTTAACACCAAGAAAAATATTTGGTACCAACCCGATCTAACCAAAGTATACTCATCCAATCGACTCAAAACCAAGAAAAATTGCCTTAAAATTGGAGTAACAAAATATACTTACTATGATCAGTGAGAGATGAGTACAAGTGAGTGATTACAGAGTTCTTTGTGACAAGTGTAAATGCTCAAAAATTTTCTCCAAATCTTGAAAATAATCGTGTGCGTTCTTGCGCCTAAGTACAAATCGAAGTGTGGAGGATTTTATGAATGGATTTACTATGATTTTCAAGGGATTTTATGATTATTGGAGTTAAGAGAGTGAAGAGTTCTTTTAGAGGGTGGGAATTTTTGGTTTAAAAATAAGGAAAAAATGGGATAAAACCCCTTTTTAAAAGGGTTTGGGGACGATCTGGTCACATAGTGGATCGAGTAAAGTTTTTGACTTCCTTGGATAGAACATGGCTCAGGACGGACCATTCCATAGTAGCACGATATGTACCAAGAGATGTCCAATTACCCTTTATCAATTTTTTTCATTGCCTTACACTAACCAAAGGGTACGGTGGATAGGACGGATCATTGTACGTTACGGTACGGTCTGTCGGCCGTCCCACCATACTTGTCAAGTTTTTCTATAATTAAGAGAATTATTGGGGCCACGAACATTGGTATGATTCGTCCCACCATAGTGCATCCCGTACCTTTGGTCGTGTGGCCCGGAAGTCACTAACTTTTGAGCACATATTTTCCCATTTTTGTCTTACTTTTCAGCTCAATGTTCTTGCATCCACGAGAAAAATATTAATCTATAAATTAAAGATTGTTAATTATTACATTACAAATCTTGGGTTTCCTCCAAAGTAGCACTTGAATTAATATCTCGGCATGAGGCAAGTCAGTTGAGTACTCAGACTTCTTCAAGCGTGAGCTCCTCCACCACCTTAACTTCCTCTAGAGCTCCCAAGTACAACTTTAGCCTCTGTCAATTCACTTTAAACTGATGTCCATCTTCCATATCGAGAGAATTGTACCATGTGAGAATACTTGTACCATAGGGAAGGGCCCAACCACCTAGACTTTAGCTTACCCGAAAATAAATGAAGTCTCAGATTAAATAATTGGACCTTATCAACCAAACTGAAACTCCTTCTCTGGATATTTTTATCATGGTGTAATTTTATCTTCTTCTTGTGTAACACAATATTATCATAATCTCTCATCTTAAACTCATCAAGTATGTTTAGTTGATCAATTTTGAACTCAACAACCTCTTTCATGTCCAAGTTTAATCTCTTTAAAGCCCATATAGCCTTGTGATCAAGATCAATTGGAAAGTGACGCAAATTTCCATATGCCAGCTAATATGGAACATCCCAATGGTTGTTTTTAAGGAAGTGTGGAATGCCCACTGAGCATTATCTATCTTTTAATACCAACCCCTTATTATGGCATTTAAATTCTTTTCCTGAATAGTCTTGATCTCACAATTAGAAACTTTCACCTACCCACTAGTCTAAGGATAATCTGGAGTATCCACTCTATGATTAAACCCCCTAGCGATTAAAGCACCGAACAAATGGTCGCAAAAGTGAGAGCCTCTATCACTAATGATAACTCTTAGGGTACCAAATCTAGCAAATACATTCTTTTTTAGGAATGAAGTAACACTTTTTGCATCATTATGGGGTAGAGAAATAGCCTCCACCACCTTCTAATAATGATCCACTACAAAGAGAATGCACTTCATCCCATGTGAAGTCACAAAATGCCCCATAAAATTGATACCCCAAACATCAAACAACTCTACCTCCATGATTTAAGTTAGAGGAAGTTTGTTCCTTCTTGAAATGCCTCTTTGCCTTTGGAAACGTTCAAAAGACTTTACATAATCATGCAAATCTTGGTATATTATGACCCAATAATGCCCACATTGCAAGATTTCTCTGGTAGTCTGAATGGCACTGTGGTGACTCCCAACAAGAAATCTGTGATATGTTTCGAGAATGATCATTATCTCAGCTTCCATAACACATCTTTGAATCAATCCATCAATGCACACCCTAAATAAATAAGTCTCATCCAAGAAGAACTTTCTCCTATGATGCCTAAATTTCTTTCTTTGGTGGAAATTCATGTCAGCCGGCATAATATTAGAAATAATAAAGTTTGAAAAATCCGCATACCACGGTATCAAATCCTACGATGTATCTAAAAATTGCTCATATGGAAAGATATCCTCAATTTATAACTCTTTAGACTCAACATGTACACCCTCCAACCTCGATAGGTGATATGCCACCTGATTGTCCACCCCTTTTTGATCTACCACTCGAAGTCAAATTCCTAAAGTAAGAGAACACATCAGATTGGCCTTGGTTTGGCATCCTTCTTCATCATCAAATACCTCAAGGAAGAGTGATCATTTTGGGTGATTACTCTTGTATTCAACAAGTAATCCCAAAATTTATCAAAAGTAAACAACACAGCTAAGAACTCCTTATCCGTCACTGTATAATTTCTTTGTGCAGGGTTCATCACTTTGTTAGCTTAGTATAGGATGAAAACATTTCTTAAGATTTTGGACCAGTACATCATCTAGATACACTCTACTAGCGTAACACATAACTTCAAAGGGAAGTGACCAGTTTGACGCTACTATCACAAGAGTAGTAATCAAGTTCTCCTTAAGGCATTCAAATTCCTTAATACATGAGTCATGAAATACAAATTTCACCTCCTTTTAAAAAATCTTGCACATTGTGTGTGCAATTCTGGAGAAATCTTTGATATATCTCTGATAAAATACAACATGTCTAATTAATCTATGAATACCCTTCATCAAAATTGGAGGAGGTAATCTGGAAATAATCTTAATTTTAGCTTTGTGTACTTCTATGCCTTTTGCAAAAATCTTGTACCCCAGCACAGTACCTTTACAACATATGAAGTGGAACTTTACCAATTCAGTACTAGATTAGTATGCTCATATTTCTCAAGTACTCTAGCCAAAATAGCTAGGCAGTCATCAAACGAGTCCCCCACTATAGAAAAGTCATCCATGAACACCTCTATCCCATCCTCCACCATATCATTAAGTTTAGATACCATGCATCTCTAGAAGGTCGTAGGTTCATTGCAAAGCCTGAATAATATTCTCCTAAAAGTGAATGTGTCTTCTCCTTATCCTCCAACATAGTTATAATTTTGTTATGACCTGAATATCCATCCAAAAAGTGATACCACCCTCTCTTAGCCAATCTATACAATATTTAGTCCATGAATAGGAATGGAAAGTTAATCTTTTGGGTCCACACATTTAATTTCTTGTATTCCATACACATGCGCCATCCAATCATGGGCCTCATCGAGATTGGCTTGTTATTCTCATTGGGAACCACAGTGATTCACTTTTCTTCGACACACATTGAACTGGGCTAAACTATTGGCTATCATTGATGAGATATACTACCCCAACATACAGCCACTTAATTAACCCTTTTCCTAACCACCTCTTAAATAGGTAGGTTAAGACGATTCTGGTGCTCCACACTTGGTATAACATCTTCTCTAGCTAGATTTTATGAGTGCATATACTGGGAGGAACCTCAATTATGCTTGTTATGGACCATGAAATGGACCTCCAAAATCTCCTCAAAATTTTAGTAAGAGCCTCAACCTGTAACTCTAATAAGTTAGCTAATATAATCATTGGTAAAGTATTCCCGGCTCCAAGGAACACGTAATGAAGATAAGTGGGGAGCGCCTTTAATTCTAAAATAGGGGGCTTCTCAATAGATAGACTTGTAGGAGGAGTCACCCTATTTTTCAAGTACAGATACAACTCCTTTGGAGCATAACAGAAAAACCCCAAAACATTTAAATCTTGCTCCATATCACTAAACTCAAAAAATAAAGCTTGCTCCAGGTTCATCATCACTGCAGCTAAAGTCTCAGTTATAAAATCTTCTCATAGGGAGAAACATCCACAATCTCTGAATCATCAATGGAATCTATCACAAACACCACCCTCAAATCACTAGGCTGCTTCATAGTGTTCAGAACATTAAAAGTGACCACTTGTTCATTTAGCCTGAATTTAAGTTGACCCCACTCCATATCCACTAGTACTCTCCCAGTAATAAGGAATAGTCACCCAAGTATAATAGGTACCTCAAAATCAACTTCGCAATCCATAGGAAAAGTCAGTCGGAAATATAAATGATTTAACATTTACCAGAACATTGTAGTCAGTCCCAATAGGCTTCTTGACAGTGCGATCAACCATGAGTAACAACATAGTAGTGGGTTGGGGCCTCCCAAGCCAATTAGTTATAAACTATTAGTGGTATAAAATTGATACTGGCTCCAAGATCACATAATGACTTAGCAAACTGAAACATTCCTATAGTGCAAGGAATAATGAAGGCACCGGGGTCGGATTTATTATAGACTAATAAACACTAAGAAATGGAACCACAGTGGTGCAACTCATTGTTAGGCTTAAATATCAGAGTCCTTTTCTTGGTGATCAAATCTTTCATAAACTTCGTATAGCCCGACATCTGCTCTGATGCCTCCACCAAAGGAATGTTAATGGAAAACTACTTCATTATATTTAGAAATTTATGTAATTTTCCATATTCTACTATCTTCTAAAGGCATTGCAGGAAGGGAGGGGGAGATATTCTACTATCTTCTAAAGGCATTGAAATTGGAGCCTCCTTTTCCTTCTCCTTTTGCTTTGCTTCCCATGATCTGCAGAAAGCTTCTTTGTTAACTATCTTTCCTTATCTACCTTTTTCTTTACACAACCTCACATCCAGTATCGATACCATCTGCCTCAATCTCAATATCATCATTGGGACCATATTCACCTCTTTGAGTGAATCGAGAAATAGGTTTGATTGTCCATCTTTTTGATATATATTAGGCATTGCATTCTATGGATAATTCAAATCGAAGCAATTGGATGTCCAACTTGGGCCTATATGACATGATTGATCAATAGATCCATCTTTGTCATATATTCCATACATCACACTAGATAGATATCATATTCATGGAATACGATTTACTTTCAAGATGCCTTGGTGGTGAAATAGTAGACATGCGAGACTGACATCAACTGGCTTAGGTGGATCTACAACTACTTTGTCTCTTTATAGTAATGGCTAAAACATTACCATAATTCCTTAGATTAACAACACTATTACTTGATAGAGTACCTTCATACCTCGGATTGAGGGCAACAAAAAATTGGCCAAACTATATCTCCAGATGCTTGATGGCAGTAAAGTAGGAGTCAATGAGTTGTGCTACATTATCCAGGTCATTCTTAATGTCATTCATCCACCTATCCGAGGATTCTGACTACTTTAGCAACTGTTCAAGTAATTCCTTTATTCTAGATGAAGAACCACATTCCTCTCTCTCTGCCCTTGAGGGTACATACAACCCTATCTCTCTATGATCATCATTCCTATGGTAGTTCTATCAGTGATAGTCATCCTTTCTAAAATATCGCTTATGCCAATTGTCACACTCTTTGAAGTTCCAACCTTGGTCACCACCTTGGTAATCCCCCGTATGAATAAACTTTGCCTCTTCCTTCATGTCAGTGTAATAATCATCATGAACTGGTGCTTTCCCTTTTAATACCACAACATTGACATTACCCAACACTATCTTTTTCATTATGTCAATTATGTGCCACATCTAGATCCTTCTTATCTTATCTCTTTCGCTATTTAGCAGAAATCATGAATGCATTTACGCCATATACTATATTTGATTCCCGAGTATGTCAGGCTCTATTTGTTTTTATGACCAAATCCAAATTCTTAGTGATATAACCAAAACTATGGACCATGAATGAGCCGCCCATAATAGAGTTAGCCACTAGTTTAATAGCCAAATTCAGTTCTCTATGGAACGTCTCCTTGAGATAGTCATTTTAAAGCCTGTAGTTAGGGCACTGTTTTAGCTTCTTTTAAAACCACATCCATGCCTCATAGATTGATTCTCCTAGGTTTTGTCAGAAGTTGTTGATCTCATCCCTGAGTGCCAATATCTTAGACAGTGGGAAGAATCGCTCTAGGAATGCTTCTTCTAATTCAGCCCACATAGTGATTGATCCTTTTGGGAACTTATCCAACTATATTATTGTATCACTTGAAAGAGAAAAAGGAAACTGTCTGATGTAGATAGCAGCTGTACCAAATTCAGGAATTTTTAGACTAATGAATTCCCTAAAAATTGGTCAAGTGTAGATTTGGATCCTCCCCAACGTTCCTTTGAATAACCCCTTTAAGCTTAGAAGTTTGATCATAGTATTGGTTATGATAAACTTAGGACCTTTCCCGAGTGGTGGGAGCACAATGGCTTCAATTCCCTTAATCCCATCATCTTTAGTATTAACATGAGAGTTTAGGTTCAACTAAGCCTATCGTTCTTGCTCAGCTACTGTACACCTGACATCTTCCCTATATGCTGCTCTTTGTGTAACAAAAAAAATCTGTTCAAGTATTTAAGCCAAAAGTCTGCAAGTGCAGTAGATTTTAAGATCAAAAGGCAACAACGTATCACCCAAACTTCAGGTAAATGGTATAAACTACTTTTGAGCCTCTGAAAAGACAAAAGCATCCAAGAAAAGTAAAATTTGAGAAACAATACTATTACAAAAACAAAATATGAATAGACAATATCAAGGTGTATTCCTTGACAACAACGCCAAATGTTACTGTCACCCAAACTACACCTCTTTTAGAAGCGTAAAGCTGCCGATATCAAATATAGAATCCAACCTAGGGTTGGGGTCGATCCCACAGGGAATACAGTGAATACCATATACTAGAACATTGTTTTGTTGTAGTAAGTATTTCAGAAACTAGTGCAAAAAGTAAATTTGGGGTTTTAGTTTCAAGTTTAATTGTTTAATAGTAGTAAGAGAGTAATTTCTTTAAGTTGTGAGACAAGGTGATGAAAACCCTAGGACTGTGTTCCCCATAACTTCATAATGCCATAGGTGTTCGGTGCTAGCATCCTATGCTGACTATGCATGCAAAGTCTACAAGTTAAATACACCCAAATGCTACCAGGCCCGAATCAGATGACTTTACACTAATCTTTGCCTGGTCTCATAGTACGTTCCATACCAACCCCGATTATTGATTTGGATTGAACTATTTTTTCCAGGTCTCTAGTTAATTAGATAGAATTTTTAAATCTTCATTGTAGTTACTAGTCTCTACCCCCACCAAAAAAAGTAAAGAATACAGTAAGTTCTTAACATTGTCCACCATAAAGAATCAATCAATACAAAGACCCTACAATACATGTACTACACCATTCAAGAAATTCTAATTGTACTTAAACCTACTTTATTAATCCATCATGGTTCCTACAACCCAAATTTTGGTGTCTATCTAGTCATGTTTATGTTTTTATCACAAATAATATGTATATAAATCATGTTACGATTGATGAAAAATGTTACATAATAGTACATCATATGTACATAAATCATGTTAGCCTTCCATGGATTCTTCATATTGGGCCTACGGGTATAGAAGGAGAAATGTACACAGGACTGGTTACTTTATGTGAGTGTATTTACTTTTCTGCATTTGTCTTCCTCAGAGTACCCCTGGCTGAGATGTAAGGCCTACGGGTGAGCGTGGTTTCTATGTTTAATTTATTTATTATATTGTTGATTGACTGTTTAGTTGTAGTGTTACTTTTGAAAATTTTTAGTTAATACGGAACAATTGTGCTAGATACCTTTTGATTATTCATCGTTTCCTTACTTGAGGTTATCGGTATACCATCCATGTTCTCTTACTGTCTTTTATTTGAATCTTGATTAATTATGGTTATTATTCATTTATATTACTGTAAGGATTCAGGGTACGTCCTTCCTTCTTACCTGAGATCCTATTATGTGATTTAGCTAGCGATGAACTATTCTACTTGTTCTTGAATCCTATCGAAGTAGCTGATGCCAAGATGTACTATTTTATTCTGTGACCCTAATTATTTGTATGCCACTTTTTACTACTTTTATTATTGTTATGTGCCTAGTGGGCCCTCAAAACCTACTGGGTATAGGTTTCTTCGAGACTAGTACTCATACTACAGTTGTTCCCTCAGTGCAGATCCAAGAACTTGTGGCCGACGTTGACTACGGATTGTTGTTCATGCTTTTTTCTACTTACCTCAGAGATTCAGGGTGAGATTGACATCCTTCTATTCCTACTTCTCTTCAGATTTGGATTGGTATCCTTGTACTTTCGGAGATACATTTATATTAGACTTTTGGCTTTATGTCCTGTTCTTAGAGGTTCTATTTTGTTACACTGATACTGAGTTTTGGAAGTTTCTTGACTCATTGTAATTCCTCTATACTGAGTATTTTTCATTTCATTTATATTTTACTTATTGTACTTGTACTTTCTAATGTTGATGTAGTAGTCCTCCGCTTCAGCTTTGCGCTACACGGTTATTTCTCCTACTGGTGGTATAGTAGGTGTCATCATAATCCAAGAACTCAGGTCGTAACAGGCGGATAGCAGCTTGACTAACCCTAGTAATTTTGAATGACTGATAAATTACCTAAAAATTGGTCAAGTGTAGAATTGGATCTCCATAGTTGTTCCTTTGAATAACCCCTTTATGTTCAATAGTTGGATGATAGTATTGGTTATGCGAACTTAGCACCTTACTCGAGTTCCCCCAAACCCATTATCTTTAGTATTAACATGCGGGTTTAATTTTAACTGAGCCTATAGTTCTTGCTCAACTTTTGCATGTCTAGCAGCTTCCTTATCAGTTGTTGTTTGTCCAATAGTAATAATATGTTCAGTTGTATCAGCCATAAGTCTGCAAATGTGGTAGATCTTAGGATCAAGAGGCAATAAGAGATCGCCTAAACTTTAGGTAGATGGCATAAACTACCTGTGAGCCTGTGAAAAGACAAAAACAACAAATATAAGTAAAATTTGATAAACTATACTACAATAAAAACAAAATGCTAATAGAATACTTCAGGACATATTCCCCGGAAACAACACCAAAATTTGATGTCGCCCAAACTTCACCTCTTTTAGAAGTGTAAAGCAACCACTATCAAATATAGAACCCAACCTAGGGTTGGGGTCGATCCTACATGGAATTTAGTGAAATACCATCTACTAGCATGTCGTTTTGTTGTTGTAAGTACTTTAGAAACTAGTACAGAAAGTAAATTTGAGGTTTTAGTTTAAAGATTAATTGTTTAACAGTAGTAAGAGAGTAATTTCTTTAAGTTATGAACCAAGGTGATGAAGACACCATGACTGTGTTCCGCATAACTTCATAACACCGTACGTGTTTGGTACTAACATTCTATCGGTGCTATGCATGAAATATATTCATGTTAACTTTACCCAAATGCCTCCAAGCCCTAATTAAGTGACTGTACACTATCTCCATTAGGTCTTATAGCGTGTCCATACTAAACCCTGATTATTGATCTTAAATTGAACCATCTCCGCCTGGTCTTAGGTTAATTTGATGGAATCTCAAAATATTAATAGTGTTTTTTTCCTAATCTCTACACCCCACCAAGGCCAGTAAAGAATACATGAAATTTCTTAACATCGGCCCCCACAATAAAGCAATTAATATAAAAACCCTAAAATACATGTACTACACCATTCAAGAAATACTAATTGTACCTAAACCTACTTTGTTATTCCATCATGGTTCCCCTTGTTGTGCTATTTAGCTATTCATGTTTATGTTATTATCATGAATAATATATGAAGAAATCATGATAATGACACTTACTATTGATGAACAATGATTCATAATAGTGAAGATGGAAAAGTAGTCTTTGATTCACAAAATAGAGATGAACATTCCCAAAATGCGTTTTAAGTTATAAGGGAAAATCAGACATACAATCAAAAGTGAATAAGTGTGTAACCCCATAAAAACCCTAAAATAAATTATATATAGACATAGGTATTTAATCTCAGATAGAATATGAGACTAATAGGCTGACTCAGTTAGGAAGGGTAATGGTACAGACTGTCCTGGCTTTGTACGATCCGTTCCATGTACCGTTCTTCAACACTTTGCATTTTTCTTCAGTGCTTCTGTAGAAACCCCCTGCACGGCCCATCTTGGACTAGCCCGGTCTATTTCGGGATTTGTACTCCAATACGTGTTCATTTTTGAAGCTTTAACTCAGTAGGATCTTCAAGACCACCCCCACCACGGATTGTCCTCGCTTGGTACTATCAGTGCTGGATTTTACTCCACACACTTAATTAATTGTAAATTTTCCCTTCATCAAATATTCAGGGTCTCAAAATGGTCTGTCCCAAGCCGGTACGGTCTATATTGTCCTCCTTCCTCTGGCACTTAGCAAATTGTCTTTTCATAATCCAAGCCTACCTTCAGTATATCAGCACGAGCATCAGTATAGTCCGTCCCAGCTTGGCACGGACCATATTTTTATCTATCTCTTCACACTTTCCTCGAAACTTTGTCATTTTTCTCCTCTTCTTGTTTGATATCCAAATCCCTGTAAATATGCCAATACATAGAAAATTCACAAAATATCATTCTAGAACCACCTCAAATCCCTTGTTTTAGGCATCGCTAGTACCGAAATTTACTGACACATCAATAGGCAGGTGAGATGGCATAGGAAGAACCACAGATGGAGTAGATGATGTAGGTTCTTTAGGTGGACAAATGGTGTTGGAGGCACCAAAACAGGAAATACTGATACTGAAGGCAGATCACCAAAACCATAACACTTGGTGCCAGAGGCACCCCTAGGATGAAAGATTTGGATGCCCAGATGCTTGCTGAGGGCTGGAAAGATTTGTTCAAGAGCAATCCATGGTTGACTCTAGTGGGAGAAAAGCTTCTGAGGACACGTTTGACCAGGCTACCGCACCAAATAAGGATTCCCTACCTCCTTCACAAGCTTGAGCAATCAGGGGCCCTCTACTCTCTTCCCTTACTCTTTTTATTGCTTGCATTAGGGAAAATGCATATTTTTGTTGGGGGAGGGGGTAGTTTATATTGTGGATTGTATTGTTCAACATCTTTTCTTGTCCTCGCTTTTAATTATGTAATGAAAATTGTTGATTAAAAATTATAGTTCATTTAATATTTTTAGTTGTTTTGTGTAGTTATTTGTTATGATAATTTTTCGTATTTTCATATAGTAGTTTTTTTATTTAATTATTACATAAGAAAAGAGTAGGAAATTCCATTCTTGAAGCCATAGTCTATTGTATCACCAGTTAATAACTATGCATGTGGGTGGGTGTTGCGTCCAGAAGCACACGCAAGTGCATGTGGTTAAACGAGTAATATAGTGGCTCTTGCGAGTAGATTGTCGAACCCTCAGGGACTTATATTTAATTAATTCACTTGCCAAAGCTAAGTAATGATTTAGATCCAAGATATC
>JBDJHY011052381.1:2115-12721 GCA_039654485.1 Withania somnifera
ATATCTATGGGTATCAGAGGAGGATCATACATATTTATATTTAACACGCATCATATATCATCATGCATTTATCTCTTTGAATGTTGTTTGTTGTTTGTACATTTCGGTAGATGGGATACTAAAGGGTTTGCATTCACTTATTTTTCTCTCGATATTATGGGATATCTGGGGATTATCTTTTACTTATTACTGTTTTGATATAATGTTATGGGTGGGATTTATATCTTTTATTTTCTTTATGTACCACTTTTATTGTTTTACTTGTTATAGTTAGCTCTTCTTCGAGTCCTGTTATTTAAGGTTACTGATAAACTGCTATTTCTATTATTTATTTGTATTTCTTATTAGTTGAGCATGGATTCAGGTATGTTCTTCCTTCCATTTACCTAAATTTTCCTTATTGATATCTAGTATAGCATATTTGTTTGTCTTATCTTCTTAGCCAGTCTCCCTGTTTTCTCTATTTGTTTCCTTTAGTGACTTGTATTCTTTATCTATCAATTTATTACCTTTAATTCTTATATGAGCCCAGTCGGCCTATTATTCCTATAGGGTACCCATTTATTCGGCACTCATACTAAACTTCTGCATCTTTTGGTGCAGACCCGGGTACAAGTAGTTGGCACTAATTTCCAAGTCTCTTTGCTAAGATTTTATTTTTGAGGTAGATGATGGATTCATGTGTCCGGAGCTGATCTTTTACATTTATTTATATCTTCTTCTATTATTTACATTTCAAGAAAATGATTGTATTTCTATTTTAGAATCGTACTCTTATTTAGTGGCTCGTGTATTGGATATCATGTTTTCTATTTGATATTTTATTAACTTAGACTTCCTCTTATCCCTATCCCATGTATTTGTAATATCTTATTATTATAGTTTATTATTTATTATTTGTGTGTTTGTTGGGTGGTTCTCCTATAGTGAGATGTAGGTTCCCTTATTACTTTGAGAAATTGGGTCGTGACAACCACCTAGTTTTTCTGTGGTTCATCCTACTTTTTATGTTTCCATGTTTTGAAAATATATTCTTGATGATTATCATGTGAGTTTTTTAGTCTGTTACTTTATCTATCGTAGAAAAACAAGTTAGGAAGTTGAGGACTAACGAAATTACTTCAATAAAAATTCAGCACTAGTATCTTCTGATATGAAAACCAAATATCCATAGAGTTTTTAAGCTTCAGGTACTTTATATTCCTTTATGTCCTATGATGAACATGGGTTTTGGTGGTGAATGATTTGATCACCCTGAAGGTCATTTGTCGTATTTCACAAACAAATAGTATTTTCCCCTTTTTCAATAGTTTCCTTGAGTCATGTTCGTTCATCTTAGAGGGTTGGTTTTAAAATCAAAGCTAAAAGATATAAGTATTGAGAAACTTTTAGTTCTTGGAAGTTTTTTAGTTGAAATAGTAGATCTCGAAAAGGAATTCTATTAGTTCCATTGCTATGAAATGTGGAATTTGGTCTAAGAGGACCATTATTCTTAATTTTAGGCTTTTGTGGTGATTTTAGCTCATTTGACGAGATAAAGTTGAGTTTTAAGAAAAATGTTTTACTGTAGTTATCATTTGATGGTCACATACTCGTATTTGAATTTTGTCAACTCATTGGATTTGGGAGGTCATTTTTTCTAGGAGAAGGTTCGAAATATTTTTTAGAGGTTCGGAGGGAAATTTAGTCTTTTTGAACCAAGTTTAAATGTTTATTGACAATGGAAATTACTAGGCCAAGGAGGCCTCAGATTCACATTTTTATGGTGCCATTGAGTCCTGGACATTACATTTTGTATGGTAGCATATATGGTTTGTTTGGACGACATTTTTAATGAATCCCGAGGGTCTATTTAGGGACCCCAAATTCATGCATTTTGTTGTGATAAAATCTACCTAGTGCAGCCCCAAGTTGTTCGTTAGGATTGTCACATACCAAGTCATGATCATGTAGGTCTGAGTTGTTATTCATTGTGATTATGTGACTTCAGTCACGATCGCATAGTTGTTGTTCATAGTTCATCAGAATCACAATCATGGATGTTGTGATAATGTAATACTAAAATGTGGGGAGGATAATTTTGTTTTTTGTGATCATGAGGTTCCTTATCATGATCTCTTAGGTGTAACTTTCCAGTATTTTAGTGATGAAAATCACTGAACGAGTCTTTTCTCACCATTTTCCATTTTTAGACCTTTAGAGCTTACTTGGGGTATTTTTTATGTTAACATTTGAGGAAAAACTCTTGGGGTAAGTGTTTTAATCATTAATACTTAGTTACTTTGATATTTCATGTTTTAACATCAAAATCATTAATTTCAAATTATAAAGTTTGGGGATTTTTTAGAAAAACCTTGATATAGTATTTTTGGATACTTAGGGTTTCTACTCCATTTTTTTATAAAATTTCATATATGAGATCCCTTAGCATTGGAAATGTTATTTTAAAAAAAATTAAGGTTTAACCTTGATCCTTGGTTTTGACTTATTGGGCGATTGTCACGACTAGAACACCAATGTTGTGATGGAACCATCCTTAACAACCTAAATAGGTAAGCCTAAAAAATTCTATAAGGGTAAATTCAAAATATAATGAATTTGCGAGAGAAGAAAAGAAGGTACAATATAAAAATGCAACAACTTAACCACCCAGAAACCGGGGTCACTACAAAAAATACATAGCCAAACAATGCATGTATCAAATTTCTAGAATCATTAAGTAGGATCTAATACATAATAAAAGAGTTTAGATATCTATTGGATGATAAGAAGCTACCTTAATTCTCACAAAACTCGAGCCTCTGACGTGATCTAAAGGAAGATGATCAAACTACTTTGGACACTTCACAAAACAAAAATTTTGAAAATCAAGGGAGTGACTACCAAATAAACACTGGGTACCCAGAAAGTATACCTAACTTGGAACTAAAAAAAATAGTGACGAATTACCAACAACTCGAATCATCCCAACCACAATCCTCCAAACACTGAGTTGTAAATCTGTCCAGCACCAACAACTTATAATGAAACTAAATCATAGATACATGGAGTAGGGGTGATGAAAGTGATAAACATCTCAGGAAAAATCAATAGTGAATCAGTAAACCAGAGTGTCAACTACATGTGAATCCAGATTCATATCAAGAAATTATCAACAAGGCATATCTCAAAAAAACAGTAATGTTATTAATGAGTCCATTAACAATGATGATAAAACTGATCAAACCAATTCACATAAAGAACCCTCAAGTGACAACACTGATTAACCTCAAGTTATACATGTCAGTAAGCACTATAGTACTTCAATCAATGATACATTAATACTCAAGTAAACCCACACAATTCATTTAAAACATGGAGTCTCATCCTTAGACTATTCGGATCTGACCTTCTCTGAAATCCATTCACCACTTATAGGATGATACCCCATTCATCGTGCTAAGGACTTATAGGTGGAGACCACAAAACCTTGATTAATTTCTATTTCACAAGTCCGACTGCGGTAGGAATGGTACATCCGGCGTAACCAAGAAAAAAACTTGTAGAATGGATATTAATAACAATTAGGAAAAAAACTATCAATTCCAGTCTCGATCGTGTTATAATATCGATCTCATCTAGATCAATCAATTTGTCCGCTCATCATCACTAAAGGCATTTCTCATCACTTTTTTATCATAAGCAGAGGGATTTTACCATTACAATTATCATCTAGTATCAATGTAACATTAAATAGTAAGACTACCACACACACTTTCCACTATATGATATGGTCAGGACCTATGGGGAATAGCTAAGTCATGTAGTACCTAAACCTCAAACTCAACTGGTAAGAATGGATCATTCTGTCACATTGGACTTAACTGGAAAGACAAGACAATTCAACCATATCAGACAAAACTAGCAAGACTGGACAATTTCTGTCACCTCAAACGTAGGTTGGAAAGATCGGGTACCATGTATATCATCAATACTTTCATATTTCTAAACTCAAGTGCAATAATCCAAAAACAGTAGGATTATGAAAATTAAAGAGAAATGTGGCACAATAAAACCGAATAAATCAACAAGCCCCAACATGGGCATACTATCAATTGTAATATTGATTTATGGAAGTAAGGTACACGCACAAGCATAATCAATAGTTAGTATCAAACAAGTGCATAAAACCTTATTCGGGTATCATAATTATTATACAACAACTCAGGTCGATAGAGGATAAGTACATCAAGTCGTAGCATTTGCTTATTCCATTATTTTAATCTCGAATGCTCAAATCTATTGTCTGGGTGAATACTCATCATTTCACCCACATGGACACCCCTGAATAATCCTTATTACTCCTAATTACAAATAAATAATACATAACTAAAAATATTTCAATGCTTTGTCATATGGTTAAGCCTCCACTTGACTTAAATGGAGACAATATAATCAAGTTAGTGACTTTCCCTTTTGTCGAGCCTTTGATTTCACAATATCTAACCAATATGATCTAAGCATAAAAAATACAAACTTCCATATTCATATTGATATTTTCAAAATTAGGTAAAAAATTGTCCCCAAAAATTGAATAAAAAGGATCAAGAGAACTTCTAAATTTAAATTGAAAATCATGTTTTCCATATTTATATGATCATAAAAATGAGATTTTATAAAAAAAAAATAGGGTAGTAATCGACCCTCAAAATATAATAACACAATATAAAGGTTCTACTCAAAAATCTCTAAATTCATACCTTGAAATCACAAAATTTGAACTCAAATCGAGGAATAATAAATGGGTAATCGAAGGCTTAATGTTCAAAAGCCTACCCAAGTGATTCACCTTGAAAACTATCTACACCAAGTGATTCAACTTGAAAACTATTCTTTTAAATACCTTAAGTGAAATAGGGAAATGGCCTATGCTTAGTGATTTTACTCACGGTTTCACCTGAACAGTTGAATGATTATATTTTCAGTACTTGACCGTGTTTGTGATGAGTAATAATATTGAGCCTCCAGGATTACTCATTACTTTTGCGGTCTAGTGACTACATTCATGGTACTCATAGGATAGATACCTACTGTGTTCACAATGCATCAACCGCGTTCACCGTGAACAAGGAAAATCTAACCTCCGCATTCGAAGTCCTCCTCCATATTTGGGTGAACAATATAGGGTTGAACTAGAACTAGGACTTGACCACAAACATGAAACAAAATCAGTCTTTTATGGACCCTCAAGATTCATTTGAAACTCGTGCATGCAACCCATAGATGGTACCATACAAAATGCATTGTGTGTACCCATCAAAATAAAAATTTGAGGTCTCATTGACCCGATACCCGCCAAGATTACTAAAAATTGATACTTTACTCAAAGGATGATATTTCCTTTGGAATGGAAAATATTTTGAACCTTTTCACAACAAAAAAGTAACCTCTCAAATTCAATGGAATTAATTAAATTCGAATACGAGTGTTCGATGATGAAATATAGACCAAAGTTAAACTTTATCCCATCAAATGAGCTAATATCAACATGAAAAGCCTAGAACTAAAAATGAATTTCCTCCTAGACCAAATTTCACATTCTTAAGTTAATAGAACTAACTGAATTGTATTTTGAGACTCGAAACTTCTAATGAGTTCCAAAGTCATATATTTAAACATAAAGGCCTCAAAACCTAAAAAAATCTCAATTTTTTGTAGCTTTTAGCTTCAATTTCAAAACCAACCCCATAAACTGAATAATCATGACTCTAGACAACTCCTATGAAGGGTAAAATGGCAATTTTATGTGAAATATCGATATGACCTTCATGGTAGTCTCATCATCCATCATTAAAATCCATCGTCATCCTTGAACAAAAAAGGATAGAAAGTACCTGAAGCCTAAAAATTTTTGGATATCTGGAACGCATATCAGACTTAATCTCCCCTGTAGTCTCCCAAATTAGGTGGTACTTTCACTAAAAATTTACTGAAGAAATTTCCTTAGTCCTCAATTTCCTAACCTTCCTATCTATAATAGTTATATCTCTTTCTCATTGGTCAAGACTAGATCCAACGTCATAGACTAATAATGAATAACATGAACATCACAAGAAATATACTTTTGATGCATAGAAACTTGAAGGGTAAGATGCACTTTTGATAAACTAGGAGAAAAATCTAGCTCATTAGACCCCATCCCAATACGTATTGAAATATTATATGGTCTAATGAACCTAGGGATTAGTTTTTCCTTCTTTCCAAACCTCATTTCACCCTTCATGGGTGATACCTTTAGCATAACATGATTACCCTCTATAAAACCTAAGGGTCATACCCTCCTATTATCATAACTCTTTGTTTGCTATGGGCTATCAACAATTGAATCTAAATAACTTAAACCTACTCTATAGCATCACAAAGTAGATATATATCAATTGCTCAAACCTGTAATACATCAAACCAACGAATCAGATATCTACATCTCCTACATATAAAGCCTAAAAAGGCACTATCCAGATACAATAGTGATAGCTATTGTTATAAGAAAACTCTGCCAACGATAAATTCTTATCCCAACTATCTCTAAACTGTATAGCACAACCCATAGCATATCCTCCAAAACCTGAATAGTATGCTCAGACTGTCCGTTACTATAAAGATGAAAAGCACTACTAATAGCTAGCTGAGTGTACAAGCCATGCTATATTTCTCTCTAAAAGTGCAAAGTAAATAATAAACCAAGGCCAGAGTTAATAGAAACAAGGATATTATGTAATCGAATAATCTGACTGGGGTAAATTTCCACTAGCTTCTCAGGCGTATAGTTAACTTTTATCAAAATGAAATGGACATATTTAGTCAATCGATCCATAGTGACCCAAATAGAGTCAAATCCACACACGATCTTAGGCAATACCACAACAAAATCCATGGTGATCTTCTCCCATTCCACAAAGGAAAAAGCATCCTATAAGACATTTTGCCTGGTTTTTGATGCTCAAACTTAATTCACTGACATTTTAAGCATCTAGTGACAACTCTGTTAAGTCTCTCTTCATGCTACACTACCAGTAATATTTGTTCAAATCATGATACATTTTTGTCTCTACCCAAATGTATGGATTATCTCAAATTGTGTGCCTCTCTCATGATCCAACTATACAAATCACCTACCTTAGGCATACATATCTTACTAACAATCCTAGAAGAGCCCTCGAGGTCAAAAAATTCCTCTTTTCTTTCTCCTCTCAGCATCTCATCTCTGATAATTCACAAGTTTTCATCTTTGAACTACATTTACGAATCCTCTCTGTAAGGGAAGATCGAGACTGAATAAAATCAAGTACACCCCCACGATATAAAATATAAAAGGGACACAAAATATTTGACAAACTTTTAAACTCCCTAGCTAAAGGTAGCACCTCTAGTTGAATCAATGCAAGATTACTCGTACTAGCTTATTTTCTAATCAAAGTATCATCTACCGCATTAGATTTACTCAAGTGGTATAAAATAGTTTTTTCATAATGTTTTAACAACCTAATCCATTATCGCTACCTCATGATCAAACCCCTCTAATTGAATATGTATTAAAGACTCCGGTGATCGATGAATACCTGATAATAAACTCTGTACAAGTAGTCACAACGTAACTTCAATACAAAAACTACATTTACCGACTCTATATCATGGATAAGTAATTCAGGTCATGGGTATTAAACTATCTAGAAGCTTATGTAATAATCTAACCCTTTTATATCAGCACCCCAACCAAACCAACTCCAGAAATATCACAATATATGGTGAAAGGATCATTCTCTATAAAAAATTTCAAGACTAGGGCTGAAGTCAATAAGGCCTTAAGCCTTTGGAAACTCTCTTCAAACTCATCCAACCAATAAAATAGAAGGTTAACTGAGAAAATGGAGATGCACTAGAAGAAAACTAATGAACATATCAGTAATAATAACCTACCAAGCAAGCAAAATTATGAATCTATCTAGGGGAAGTAGGCCTTGTCCAATCATGAATGGCCAAAATCTTGCTGGATCGATCATAATACCCTTGTTGGAAACCAAATGTCTCACTAATATCATTGAGATAAGACAATACTCACACTTGGAAAATGTAGCATACAACTTCTCTTCTCTCAAGGGCTAGAGTACAATCCTCAAGTGATGAACATAGTATGTCTCACTCCTTGAATAGACCAAGATATCATCAATAAAATCAATAAAAAAGGAATCAAGATAAGGTTAAAATACCTTATTCATAAACTCCATGGACTGTAAGGGAATTAAGCAACCCAAAAGATAACACCAAAATTTTGTACGATCATGACGGGTCCTAAAGGTTGTTGTAAGGACATCCAAATGTATACTTCTCAACTAATGGTATCCCAATCTCAATTAAATATAAGAAAACACTAAGGTACCTTATAAATGATCAAATAAATCATTGACCCTGGGAAGGGGATACTTATTCTTAATATTAAACCTATTCAACTTCCTATAGTTAATACATATCCTTATCATCCCATCCTTCTTCTTTACAAATATAACAAGAGCACCCCATGATAACATACTCGATCTAATGAATCCTTTGTCAATAAAATCTTGAAGTTTCTCCTTCAATTCCTTTAACTCAACTGGAGCCATATGATATAGAGGAATAGAAATAGGGTTGGCGACTAACTCTAAATCAATAGAAAAGGGATGTTCTAAATAGGAGTAACACCCATAAGATATGTAGGAAAGACATTAGACAAATAATAAATAACTAGTAAAGAATATAACAAAGTCTTATCAGCATTTGTATCTCAGATGAAGGCCAATAACAGATACAAGTCATATGAATCAACTATTGAGCATGAGGAAAGGAAATCACTCTACTAGGATAAGGCCCACTAGAACCCTTCCACTTGATCTTTAGTACATTAGGAATATAATAGGTGAAAGTCTTGGTATAGCAATCCAATAGGGCATGATGTTAAGAAAGCCAATTCATACCAAGAATGGCATCAAATCTATAATGTTGAGGATAATCAAGTCTACCCAAGTGTCATACCCCACCATAGAAACAATAACAGATCAATAATCTTGATTCACCACTAAATACTCCTCTATAAGTGTAAAAAAATGCAAAAGGATTTGTAGATAATCATTCATTATATCAAATCCAGCAGCAAAATATGTGGACATAAAGGAATATGTATATGTGGATGAAATAATATTAAAGAAGGTTGATGGAACACCATAGAAATACCTATGGTAACTATATTTGAGGATTTTTCCTTAGGTCTTCCTTGGAAACTGTATCACTACCCTATGTCTCTATCAGATGTGACACCATCTCAACCAACTGTACTTATTTATGCTCGACCTTGATCCCTATATGGAGGTGCTGGTGCCATAGCTGGGAACTCAAAATGGGATATTTCCATGATAAAACTATGGATAATGTCTCATTAAGTGAGTCACATCTCCATAAATAAAAGAAGATATCAAGGTTGAAACCTACTGAGATGAATCACCCAAACCCAAATGGCCAATATGGCCTAACTGCCTTAACTGAGATCCCCAAAAAGGATAATATAAATAAAAAAACCCATAACTGGTAAATTCCATCTCCAATTCCTGCATAGCTTCTTAAAATACAATACCACAAGGAGGGTGATGACCCCTCCTCTGTATAGAAGAGCCTCTACTCTCAGCCTCTTAGGATAGTGTAGCCACCAACCAGAGGTGATGCTTCGAGTAGTGGGGATTCCCACAGTGATCCACAGATCGGTAATCTAGGTGGTTGGGATGGTTATCATTTAGGTAGTAGTCATTATCAGTTTTATGCAGTTTGCGATAGGCCATAGGTAGAGGCCCTGAATGACATAATGTAATAACACTTTCGATCATTTTTGTGTTTTCTGTACTTTCTCTCTTAGATCTTTCCAGTAGTGGTTCTAAGTCACTTATGATTTATCGGTACTGGTACTTTGGTTTTCAGGTCATTTGTTTGGTGTTTATGTCTATTTTCCTATTTTAAGGCCTTAACTTTTGACATATTTTTGTTGTCAACATTCCCTAAAAATGAACTCGTAAGTGAATTCTAAAACTTCCATTAGCTCCCAATATCAATTTTCATCTAGACGAAATTTTAGTTCGTGTCCTAAAGCCTTTGTTATGAGTTTATATCATTTAGTGTGTTTTATGTATTTTGGCATTTTAGATGTTTGACTTTGGTTGAATTTTGTGATTGGAACCTCCAATGAAAATCTAATTGTTCCATCAGCTCTAAAACGTCATGTTTAGGTTAAATGGAGGGTTGGTTTGGTTTCCGAGTGTGCAGGTCTTATTTTGAGCACTCAGTTAGAAATTTTGACTATCCATAAATGATGTTTTGTTCATATCTCACAAAAAAGACCTCCTATCACGATTTCCTAAATTCCATTAAGTCGAGAATATCGTTTACACTAAAAAAACATATATGGTTTGCATTTAGGGTTTTGGGATGAGTTTTGGGGGGCTAAAAACCATGTTTTGAAATTGTTGGTACTGGTGAAACTACATACCAGCCCGCAGACCGATTAGTTGGTCATTACCAATTTATCGGTCATGACCCACTAATTGGT
>JBDJHY011052709.1:0-14188 GCA_039654485.1 Withania somnifera
AAGTAGGAAAAATATTGATTAAAGTAACAACTTGTGGGCACACATCACTTATCACAACATCTACAAAGAAACACATACCTATATAAAATGAATACCACATATAGGAATGACCATAACCATGAGCAAAGAGGTGTTACAAAGAATCAACAAGCATGCCATCATAAGTGATAGAAACCCTGAATGAGGTCATCTCATGTAGACACACACCCAATAACTCAATAACCACATCAATATAGATACATAATTACTATTAATGTCATTTTATGAAAAAAGATAGTAGAGAAAAAGGTGTAGGATCTTAGAGCCTCTCATAAATAACTCATATACCAAAACACTAATAGCTCCAAGAAGTTACCCAATTTGAGAATCTCAAACTTACACTAGAGCACCATATGAGGGACTTCAAGCATTTGACATTTTTACATTTAAACCATCTACCCTCAAGATGTAAGCACACAAGAGGTACTTGGCATTAGAAGGAGTAAGATCTCTACATGAAATAATATCAAACCAAAGCATAGAACCGTACCATGAAATTAGGCATCCTCTACTCAAATCATGAATCAAGTAAACATGAGTCCGATCATACAACTCAACGTATCTAACCACAAAAGTGTGACAAGGAGTAAAAAAAAAGTATTAGGCCATAAGAATGACTCGTGAGCTCTCATAAAAATCCAAAACATTGGGATTTACAATTTGGATCCTATGCCAAATAATCACAACAACACAATTCAAAACAATAGTCGAGAAGACATCTACAAGAATGTGATGGAATGTAACATCAAACAATATCAAATAAGATTCCACATGTATGAACACATCATCATGCCTCTAAGGAATACTTATAATAGGAAAGAAGAACAAACCTCTAGTACTAAGCCTTGTGTTGGTTGCTTGGACTTTTTTTCTTTGCTCACATGTTCTTTCAACATTTATCATCATTTCAGACCTTAAGGTTGGGTCCACCTCTTCTTTATTATGATCTACCTTGGTAGGTGACTCCTCCAGCTTTGTGAAAGGCTAATAAGTTTCACCCTTACATGTTAAGCATCTATCAACCCATGGAAGTTTGTGATAATTGATCCCTTGAGTTGATTCTTCTCCTGTTATCTCGAGTTAAGTCTCCTTGGACAAGTGTATCTTTTGAATTCCAATGCCATGTAGGGAAAGAATCTCTGGGGAATTACATTTGAGATCTGATTAAACTTCATCCTACTAAATAAAGTAATGGGAACTATATAAAGTGTTATCTCCTTGGTTAGTACTCACCGATGGTTCCTAAAAAATGTTGGTTCTATCCTAGACAATAAACTCATGTTTTAGAACCAATTACTTCTCAATTTACATAAGA
This sequence comes from Withania somnifera, assembly GCA_039654485.1. Taxonomy (NCBI): domain Eukaryota; kingdom Viridiplantae; phylum Streptophyta; class Magnoliopsida; order Solanales; family Solanaceae; genus Withania; species Withania somnifera. The sequence goes on from JBDJHY011052709.1 coordinate 1,355, forward strand.
AGAAACTCCTTTTCTCCCTTAACAATTTTCTTATTATGTTCTTCTCGTTGTCTCCTCATGATAGCATAGCCTTCCTTCACTTGAGAGGGTAAAAAGGTGCAAGGACAAATTTTCTTCCTTCAAAAATAAAGTATTACTTGTTAGTCTCTCCATGGTGTGTCACATATCTATCGAATTACCAAGGTATCCCAAGATAAAAATGGCAAGCAAGAATAGGGACCACATAACAAAATACTTCATCATGGTACTTGCCGACACTAATTTTAATCACTGCTTACTTGAGAACAATCTTCTCACCACTATCATAAATCCATTGAAGTGTGTAGGGTTTTTGGTATAGGGTTATGGGAAGTACCATCCTATCCACCATGGATCCGCTCACTGTGTTCATGTAACTCCCACTATTAATAATCAAAAAAAAAGTATTTTCAAGGATCTTGCATATAGAATGGAATAGGTTTTCCCTTTGGTCATTTCCATCCGATGACATGTCAATAATTACCCTTCTCATAGCAAGAGAATAATTCACAAACTCCTCCAATTGGTCTTTGTCAACCATGAGAGGATCACCCCTTCTTAAGAGCCCTCATAGATTAATGTTTTCTTATACCAAATCTTTTTCATGACTCGAGGTTTCTTTCTTTTCATATTGGTATCATAATCAATATAGTCTCCACAATCCTTAATTCTATATCCATCATGAGAAAACACAATTACTCTTTTGTTGGGGCATTCACTAGAAATATGCCCCCTCTCTAGACATCTAAAACATTGAATGGTAGAAGGTAGAGGTTGGTTGGGTTTAGCAGAAGTACCTTTAGAATTGAACTCTTATTCCACATTGATCTCACCCTTTTCCTGATTAAACTTACCACCACCCTTCAAAAACACTGGTGTAGTGGATGATTTCCACTTTCCTCTCTGCTTTCCCACTTTGAAATAGAAGTACACTTGGATTTGGATTCTTCTCTTCCTTCCAATAATCTTCAACCATCAATGCATCATGAAAGTCCACTTAAACTATAGAATAATTCTTTAGCATCATTCGGCTTTTAGTTTTATATCTAAAGTTTTCTATGAATTGCATCGTCATACATTGAGATTGTTCTTCAAGATCTGCTTTAATCCTTATATTCATAAACTCGCCATAGTACTTTTAAATATTCGTAGATCCTAGATATAAGATATACACCTTCTTAAGGGGTTCATGGTAGTATTTAAGTGGAAAATATCTCACCTCCATCATGGTCATCAATTCTTTCCAATTATAAAAGATATACACATTATAGATTCCCTTTATTGAATCTTAGACTCACCATATGGAGGTGTATCCCTCGAATTGAGTGATAAAATATTTGTCCTTAAAGAATCCGATATATTTTTTGTGAAAATCCTTTCACTTTCAAGTCTCCACTCAATGAACTCTTCAGGGTCACTATTTTCATTGAATCTTTGAAGTGTCCTCTTAATGGTACTCAAACCCCGGTCAAACTCTTACCTATGTCCTTTAGCCTACCACTTCCTGTCTCCTGTATTGTTCCCATATAGACCAATTCTATTCCCATAATCTTGATCTTGAACAATTATTAAGGTCTCACTTTATCCCGTGGCTTGTTGTATCCATCCCTACCATCTTTCCCCAAAACTTCATCTTTATTCCAGTTGTTTTTGGAATTATATTCCCATCATCAGACAAGGGGTTCTTGAATTATTTATCTTGGTAGGAGTGTTGTGGATGATTTTTTAGAGGTTACATAACTGGTTCACGTAAGTACACAGTGGATACATATCTCCGAGGAGCTTGTCTTTGTTTTTGATTATTCATAAAAGCCCGGTGCTCTTATAGAGGGTTAAATTGTTTAGTATTTTAATGTGGAGTTGTAGGATGAGGATTTCTTGGGGCATTGGGAGACAAAATATGGGTTGTTGTTGTTGAAAGATTTGACTTTGGGTTAGGTTTGGGTAGTTTTTTTTTTTTGTGATGGCCTTGGGGTAATAGTCATTGATTTCCTCAAGATTCCCTTCCCCTTATCCCTCTCAATGTCTTGTAGTGAACCCATATCTCTTCCTCTTTCTACCCATACAAACCTTTCCTCCATGCCAACAATCCTACAATTCATTACCTAGATTTTTCTTGCAATCTTCTACAAGGATTTAGCAGTGTCATTTTTAGTTTTTCCTACATTGGTTCACACCACTCTTTATGTGAAAACTTCCTTACCTTTGAGGATGCATCTCGAAATTACACTCAAACTAGTGTGACTCAAGAAATTCAAAGTTTCTGGTATTGCGGTAGACTGATGCTTGTAGAAACTAACAACATACTAAGGAAGACCATAATTGAATCAACAAGTGAACTAGCTTGAAAAGTAAATACTAGTGGTAAAAAGTGCTCAACGGTAATGAAAATAAGAAAAGCTTGAAAGAAGTGGTACTAAAAAAGTGAATTCAAGATGAACTAGCATTTAATTAATATGAACTAATATTAATCAATTACTAGTTGAGAATACATGATAATCGGATTAATCCAACGTTGGACTTACCTTCTACACTTGAAAATTTTGATATTAGACAATGTTGGTGGACTGCTCGTCCAAAGACCATCTCTAAGATTAAAAAATGACTCCAATTTTGATGGCTTGAGGAATAAGGAAGACAATATCATTCTTAGGAGGATAACTCATCAAAACTAGGACTTGAGCTTCGTCTCCTAAGGATCCTTACTACCTCCTTGACCTTCTGGGCAACTTGCCAAGACTTGACGGCCAGCTTGTCTTTCTTAATGTTGCAAAGTGCCTCAATGTTATACCAAGGTAATCTTGCTGGGAAGCTCTTCCTTTATTTAATAGTTCATCCAACATGAACTATCCCTAAGGATTGGGACTGACCAATACGAGTTTATCAAGACTTTACTTCCTTTTGCAAAGTTCAACTCCTTTGAAACTTATGTTCCTTGACTTAACAAAATAATGAATCCCCAAAAACCTTTTGGACAACTTTAATAAAGAGATATGGATAAAAAAAACCACCTTTGTTCATCTTATTTACTATTAAGATATGAAGAACACACATGAACACCTTGAAATTTCAAATATGATTTACAAAAATAAGTGAATGAAATAAGGTTATAAAAAAAGGAAAGACCTTTCCAACTACTACAAAACATGCTTGGATTCACACAAAATTTGACATTCATGATACTCTCACCTAGTATAACAAACCATCGTAGGTTTGGATACTACATTTAGACTCAAAACTAATCTCATTTAATTTCCTCCTTTTAGTTTGAAAAACACCACAAATATTGAACTTCAAAAACTTGAATCTCTTCCAAATTAACTCCAATATTCACCAACTTTAATTTCCAAGATCCTTGAGCTATTAGAAACACTTCTAATCACTTGGGGAGCCATTAATACAACACAATCAACACTAATTTGTTCTTGAAGATTCGGATCTACTACCCTTGAAGATGAATAACCCAAATTTCAAAACTAACTAAAATCACCTCTGATTTGCATGAAATTCAATATTTGAGTTCCTTGAAACTTTTGTTGAACTTCTACACACTTTTTAGCTCAAAATTCTACCATATTTGACACAAAACTCATGACCTAAGTCAAGTTCAAACTTTAATAATGGTTAAAACTCAAACCAACTCAGGATTGACTAAAAATGCAAATCTATGACCAAAATTACTAGGAGAAATATTTCTAGGAATAAAAAAAAAAGACTATAATCAACATGATCTAAGAAATTTTGTGATTTTTGAACTTATCAGTTTTGTGATTCTTAGATTTATGATCCTAGAATTGTAATTTGATAGAATGAATTATGAACCTGGGCTCTAATATAATATGATAATGCACAAACCATGGGGTGGGAGTTAAAGAAATATAAAAAATGAAAATGAAACACGATGATATGTAAATTCAATAAACTTTTGATAATGCATTGAATTCAAAGAAACCGACCAAATTAGATTACACCATTGTTCACCTACAATAGAAACAACTCGGTGATTGATCAGATAACTAAGTTAAAAACAGTCAAAAGATTCTCCCACTAATTATCCTTGATATCATTAGGCACTCAATACACACCAGATGTCTACCAATAATTACAATATACGTAACTATCTTATCAATTAGTAAGATTCAAAGGTTCTAAAATATCTAAGAGTATTAAAAGTCTCAATTCAATATAGTCTACCAATCAAATTGAAAGACTAGCTATATGTAGTTCCTAAGTTTGCCTTATTACACTTGGTCCCAAAAGTGACCCAATATGTTAAATTGGCCCCTTATGTTTGGGCCTCTTCATGGTGAACCCCCAAAGTCCCCACACGTCTTACAAGCAATCCTCCAAATGTATAATTGGCTTCTTTGATTCTTATGTATGTTGTTTGAAGCTCCCTGTGGTCCCTTTTGTGGTTGCATGGCTTAGATCCTTATTTTCAGACCTTGTAATATAGGTATAGCACAATTGTTGATTCCCTAGGTAATGTCACAAAGGGTAGTAATCAAAATACCTAAGCCCAAGTTTACTACAATGAGGGTGTATGACAAGCCAAGAGAGGGTATTATTCGAAAGCCGAATTTTCCTCGACCCTCTACTACTAAATTATTTAGATGTCAAAGGAGGGGTACATTTCTAGTGAGTTCCCTAACAAAAGAGAAATTGTGTCTTATCATTAAGGGTATAGAATCGATGATGAATATGATGATTATGAGGAGTGTAGTGAATATGAGAACCATGATAAGAAAAATAAAGAAGCGCCAAGTGAAGATGAATATTTTGAAGAAGAGGGTGTTACTATTGGTGGCCTCTTAAGAAGGGAAGATCCTCTTATAGGTGACGAAGTGCAATTGGAGGACTGTTAATATTTCTCTTGTTATGTGAAGGGTGATAAGTTGCTTTTCTCGAGATAATGGTAATTAAAGAGAAATCTTATTACATGCTAGACTAAAGATTTTTGACAAGATTTCTTCATTGATCATTGATAGTGGTAGTTGAGAGAATATCGTGAGAGGTACTATGGTAGAGAAATAATAAATTTCCACATCCAATCACCCAAAACTCTACAAACTTCAATGGCTCATGAATATAGAGAGATAACGATTCATAAGCAAGAGATAATTAACTTTAAGATAGGAAATTAGCTAGATGAAGTCCTTTGTGATGTTATACCTATGCTAGCTTGTCATATGTTACTTGGGGAGACTTGGCAATTTTATAGGTATGTGACATATAATGGGAGAGATAAAAAGTACTCCTTTGTGTTTAAAGGAAGAAAGTTTGTTATTGCACCCCTATTGACCTACCAAGTGAGCGAAGAATATGCCATAGAGGAGACGTCAGAAGGAACAAATTGAGATAAGTGTTAAGAATGAGAAGAAAGGTGATGCTTCTTATAAAAATAAGGGTGCATTAGTTCCGATACATGGGTTGGTGAAGGAAGGTGGAACCAACAAACCATGGAAATCATTGATGGATACTAACAAAGTAACTAGTAGTTTTCCTAGTTCCTATTTTCTATTTTTCAAGGTTCAAATGAGGAAAATCCTACGAGATTATTTCTCCATATGGGATTGGAATTTAAAAAGGAGACATGTTTAATGAGTCTCAATTTGAGGTAAATGAATAAGGATCAACTCTATGGAGTAACCATAACAAAATTCCATGGGTTGATAGATGCTTGATATGGAAGGGTGAGTCTTATTTCCCTTTGAAAAAGTTGTAGGGGTTACCTACCAACGTAGCTCGTAAGGAAGAAGAGGTGGAAAAAACTCAAGGTTCACAATGATGATAAAGGATGTATGAATGTGTAAGCAAAGCATGTAAGTCCAAGGAGCCTATGTAAGGCTTCGTTCAAGAGATATGTTTATAAATCTTGTTCTTAAGGGTGGGAAAAACTTTGATGTTGATTGATATTTTCTCCATACAATTATTATTAGTTCCTTACAAACATTTTCTTTGATTGATAATGTAGTCCATTTACGATGCGGGATACAATTTTTACATCCAAATGTTTGGATTATGTTAAATTCAATGGGTCATTCTTGTGGCCAATTACTTGTGTAACACTCCCTGTCACACAATGGTTGTTGGAAAATATGGAATTTCTTGAGATTTATCTAGATGAGACTCGTATTTTTTGGAGGTTGTATGATTTTGTTTGATGTTATTGAATTTAGGTACCTCAGTCCTTCTAATAGAAAGTACCTCTTGTTTGATTTCTCTCTTATTAATATGGGTTGGAGTTGGGCAATGCCAAGTTCTTAAAGACCCTCACTTTACTATGATGTGTTTTATGTTACATGAGTAAACTTGATATTCAAATTGAATTTCTTAATAGCCTTTAATTTGGGTTATTCCTGAGCGATTTTAGGTTCCATTCCCTTTTCCTATACTATATTTTTGCATATGACGATAATGTGGTTGTCATATCTATATTGTATGTGATTGATGAATTGTTGAGTGATATGTTCCCACAAGTTTTTACACCATTAAATATTTCTAGTACTTGTGATATCACACTTGTTGATCCTTCGTGTTACCTCTTAGTTTGTGGTCATGATCATTTATATACATTTTATTCATGCTATAGAGGAACACTTTTTATTTGATTGGTTGATATGCATGCTCCAAGGGGGTGGTACTTCTATCCTTTGACCCTAGAATCCCTTGTGAGAAAAATTCTTATGCTTTTAGGAGAACTCCCTTATTTGGGATTTTTGTTCACAAAGTGACTCATGCATTACTAGGGGTTTATCTCCCTTGATCCTAGAGGTAGCTTGGTTGTCCATAGTGTGTCTCTGTTGCATCCCTTTCTTTTTAAATTATCTTTTGATTTGTGATAACGCTTACTTAAAGTTGTCTGGCTATATTTTATTGAGGATAACCCATGTTCTAACCCTCATACCATGATGAAACTTTGGGTGTTTGTTTTCCTTTGTCTTATAGGACATCCCTTTGATTCGAGGATCAATCCTTTCCAAGAAGGGGAGGGTGATAAATCCCAACGAATCGTCAATCATATTAGACCTATATTTTATGGATAATAATGAGTATCTAAGATAGGTACACACCTAAGAGATAGAAAAGTACTTAAAATTACATGATCAAGTACCAAGAAAGGCAAAAAAGAGTGTGGAGGATAGCTTAGATGCAATTGGAACACATTGGAAGGCTTTAGAGACCTATTCTGAAGGAAACCAAAGTTGGAGGACTTATTTTTCACCTTAGATTACTTTTGAGCCTTCGTTTTATAATTACAAACTTAGTCACTATATATAGCTAGTTTTTCAATTTGAGTCTGAGTTTTTCGATGATCAATTACTTGATATCTTAGTTTCTTCATTATAGTGTAATTGGGCTCTTAGTAGAGTAATCAAGTAGAAATAGTTTATAGTGTGTGATTAAGGTGGATGTATCCTTAATTCACGTAGTTCATAAATTGAGTGATAGAGGTGGATGTATCCTTAATTGCTTCATATATTTTTTTTCTTAACCAATTAATTAGACTTTTTCATTTGTGGATTCAGTTGGTTTCGTGTTGATTGACAGAGTTGGATTTTATTTTTATGTATTTTATTTCAATTTCCTCATATGTTTTTTTATTTCTTTCTCTCTCGATTCAACCTTGAATCCCCGATCCAAAGTCATATCACATAGAAGAAACAAAATCCAAAAATTTCCTCAAAGACTTAGGGTCATCACATAGTTTAGTCAACAAAATATCTTTAAAAGAACTACAATCCTCAAAACCAAAGATAAGTTTCCTTCTAATCTAATCAAGGGAATTAATATATTGATAAAAAGGACTTGGTCATTCCATAAAGAAGATGAATACTAATAACCAATATGAATATCATCATAAGAAAAAAAGATGACATAGAAAGGCAACAAGGTCACCGCAGTCATTCAATGTGTTCTTACATGCAAGACCAAAAGTACAAATGAAAACCTCATCAAGCGTGGCACTGTGAGTCAATGTACATGAAAAAACATAGAACTTTTCAAGAAAGTGTCACCTTTACATCACCTAGATTTCACAAGCCCATAAGATGCATATTCAATACAAGCATGAATATCATCATAAGAAAGAAATTAGTAAAGGTGTATGCATCATCATTAATCCTACTAATAAGGTTTGTAACACTAAAAGAAGAAGAAGTAAATAGAGACAAAACATCTCCTTCCCTTTGACATGATCCCTTCCCCTAAGCATACATCTCATCTTCAAAGAAGATATATCATACATTGGGAGGATCTTCACACCATAGTGGGTTGTAATAAATAGTGTATCCCTTAATAACTACACCATTATCATGAGTCACAACTAGATTTCAAACTAGGAGGGTCCTCAACAAACTCAAAATAGATATTGGTCAACATAAAAGAAGAATTAGAATATGGAATTTCACTCTCAAAAAGTCCAATATCATCTTTGAATTCATTTTCATATGCATTTTCTCTATGAGAAAAACAAGTGATAGGATCTTCTACAAAAGCTATGATCAAAGAGTCACTCCTAGTCAATTGACCAACTTCATTGACAACATCACTAGATTGAAGGTCCTTTATAACTTCACAAACAACCTCAATTAGTGGATCAAGATTAGGATCAAGTTGATCAAGTAAAGACAACGTACTATCATTTGATCCGTGACTGTTTACACTATGTGGACACAAGTCAACCTTGCAAGAAGGTTCAACAAGGTCATCTAAAGGATCAACTAGTGTATTGAATCTTTCAAACTGCATATTATTATCACATGGTAATGATTCGTTAAGATCACATAAATACAAGCTATCATTAAAACTTTGTTTATTTGAAATACTAATAATTTATAAGGCTAGCTATTATATTCTGAATCTTGCAAGAAGACTCTTTTTTACCTTAATTCATAGTCTCCACTTTCATGATCCCATGAATTTTTGAATATTTGGTCCAAGATACTATCTTATTCACCAACTCCTCAAGTGTAGGCATCCTTTTTGGAACATGTGTTCCTTCAATCTCCATGTTTGTGCTTATGAAAGAATCCTCATAAAAAGAAGGACAAAATATAGGGTTAGAGCAGTTTGTGGCAACTCTCTCACATCACTTCACAAATCCTCTCGTTTTTCCAATCTTGAATTGCCACCCTAAACTCCTTGAGTCATCTCAGTCTTTTCTCTCTCATTTTTAAGATTGAGGGGAAGATATGCAAAAAATCTATTTCACTCTTTAAATTCTTGAGGTCAAATGGCACCCTTGCATCATTTAAGGTATATCCCCTTCTCTTGTTTGAAGAAATGTCTAATGTTGGATCTCTTTAACTTCTTATTTTTTGTGGTCAAAATTGGTTGACTTCTAGGCATATTCTCTCACATTGTAAAGGTATAAAGTCATATTGTTTCTGACCCATTCTAGGTTAATATCTACCCATACTTCCATTATATTCAAACTATTTATTCTCCAACCTAGGATAGCCCAAAAATATGTGACAACCTCTAATAGGGTAGACTTCTCACCACACAATGTCTTTGTAGGCCCCTTTTGAACTAAGAACTTTTTCTGCATTTGACATCCATACCCCATTTTATTAATTTGGTATCTTTATTTCAACACATGGGATTTCTTCCACAAATATGGACTAATAAAATTAGCGTCAATATGATCCACATGATGTGCATAGCCTCCAAATCCATAAATATCTACTATGAACTTTCTCAACTTCAATTGCTTGCCATTTTCTTTATAGTAGTACCCTGGAGAGTATCTGTCAAGAGATATGACATGCCCCTTTCTCCCTAAATTTATCTCCAATATTCTCATGTTAAAAATATTATACCCTTACTTATTCATAGAAGTACCTAAATAAAGTCACTAAATAAAACAAACAAACAGATAGTAGTAAAAGAAAACAGTCTCACAAGTTACTAGGTCACACACCTTTGCTTGATCCTGACAATTGGCATGACCAATGTTGATATTTGCTTAAATTAGAGTGTACCACCTAAGGTTATTTTCTTCCTAAGGTCCATAGTGATTCCAATTTACGTATTCAACGGACAATAACGCACAAGAAAAAGGACCAGAAATCAGAAATAAACTATAAAACTAAAATAAGAAAAGCACAAAAGAAATGGACAGACGAGAAGGAAATAAACTCAAAACTAATTAGGAAATCAAGTATGAATAATTACTTGATGTTTTTTTTGGTGTTTTTAAGAAAATTATTGAAACTAAGTATCAAAGAAAAGAAACTAGGAATCTGAATAAGTGAAATCTAAATTGAAAGCTTACATTAGAAAATAAAAATAAATTATTTGGATAGGAGTTTACGCGGACTTCCTAAGCTTGGATGGACTGTCCAAGAGGTGGTCCAAAAGTTCCAAAAATAAATAATAGGGGCGGACAATTGGGCGAGCTTCCCAAGCCCAGACGGGCTCAAAGGTGATGTCCGAGAGAAAGTGGACTACCTAACTTTACCATTTTCTTGTCTGGTTTTTCTTACTTTCCCTTGACTTATTCGTACTTTATACCCTTAATTAAGACCTTTTATGAAGGTTTAAACACTTCTTCATAACTTTTAAATAAGGTTTTTGGATCAAAGTCCTGTTTTCAACCTTCGTCTTCACTAACAACAATGAAGAACACCAAGAACAGTTTTCAAAATTCGAATTTCTAAGCCCCTTTAAATCACCTCTAATTTCAACCAATTTTTAACAAGGGATTACTTTTGTGACGGGGAACAAAATCTACTACTTTTTAGCTCAAGATAACAATCAGAAATAAAATGCACTTTTTAGATTTTCAAGTTTTTCAAGTCATCAATGGTGAAACACTCATACAAGCTCAAATTGAATAAAAATTTTAAAATCTAGACTCAAAATAATTTGAGAAACAAGTTATAATGATAACAAAAAAAAATACCAAAAATATTTTGATTAATTTTTATTTTTTCTTCTTATTTTTGTGATAACAAAACCAAGGCTAGACTTTGTAGGAATGAAATCTAAATGTGGCTCTGATGCTTGTTGATGTAAATTGGATGAAAAAAGAAAAAACATAATAAATAAGGACTGAGATAGATAGAATATTAAAAATTATCTAGAGTAAATAATGGACAACCAACACTTAATAGTGTGACCTTCCATTAAATTACAAAGAGAACACTTAATCTATACGATTAAAAATAGCTAAAACAAGATTAAGAACATTGATTATAAGAACAAACAATATTAATTACAAGTCTACAATCATAAAAACTATCAAGTGGACCTATAAGGGTTAATATCCTATAATACAAAACGATGACGCCTACACTTCAAGATCATTCACAAGGAGCCAAGATAAGGAGCTAAAGGCCTTGCTAGCTATCAGTTTGAAGAGTGATGCATGAGGAATGTTCTTCAAGCCTAATTGGTGCTCTAAAATATGTGGGAGGCTTGTGGAATTAAATAAGAGGCTCATGGATATCAAGAAGTGGGAAGCCTAAACATTGAGGGATAATTTGGAATTCCAAAGACTTGGAGGGCTATGTTGACATTTTGGGTAATTTTTTGGTGCAAGTATAATAAGTGAAAACTTGTTTAGTATTAATAGTTGGTCTTTCAATTTACCAAGTATACTTTGATGAATTGACATTCTGAAAGATTGAAAGTTTTTTTTTTTTGTAGACTTTAGAGTAATTTAGTGATAATTATAGTTGTAATCATAGTTGAGCGATTAAGGGCGGCTACCCTTGGTTGCATCTTACCTTCTTTTTTCGATTAACTAAAGAGTCTTAAATTTTTGGATTCAAGTTGGTTTCTATTTTTCTAAATGATTGGGTTTTATTAGATTTATAGGTTCAATTGGGAGGTGCCTGTATCGAGTCTTTTGTAGCCCATAACCCATATATTATCGTGAAATTCTGCATATCCTTTGTTTTTTGTTTCATTCTCCCTCGAGTCCAAATTTTGACCATGTAATAAGGTTTGCATAATTTTCTATTAGAAAATAGTGTTTTAATTTGTTCCAACAAATTATAATCCTGGGTTCCAAATCCGAAAATCACAAGAGAATTCAAAAATTAAAAAAAAAATTAGTAATTTGATTTTTAGGAAATTTTTTGATTTTCTATCAATAGACTCAGTTTCTCTAGTAAATTTAAATCTAAGTCCCAATTTTGAGTCATAATTTGTTGATAATTCCATCATTGAAGACCTTGAAGGTTTCTATATTCGAAATTAGAGGTTATTTGGAGGATTTGATGTGCAAAAAGTTACTTAAAAGTGATTCTCATACTACAAGGAGCATAGGAATCAACCTTTGGTGAAGTTTGGTGGAGGATTGTGTAAGGATCAAGTTTGGGTATTCATATTCTTCACCATTTTCATCCGAAAATTAATCTTGGATTTAGGAATCGTGTTTTGGACTCTAGGCATCGAAAGTGTGTACAAATAATTTTCTACACTTGAAAAGCTTAGGGTTCAGGTTTGGTGAAGATTGAGGGAGATCCAACTTTTTGATTTCATCTTTAATAGTGTTCTCCAAGGCTTGAAGGAGGGTTTAATTGGGTCTTAAATTTGGGTTTGAATTGAAGGATTAAAACAATTGGGTATTAATCACCCTCATTAAAGGAATGTGTGGTAAAATATTAGTGTAATGTAATGACCCTTATGGTCATTTATGATAAACACATGATGTCTTGCATCTTAGAGCATTTCAGTAGTTGCCCCAAGTCATTTATGACTTGCTGGGATCGATAGTTTGGATCCTTGGCGACTCAGTCGAGAAATATCTCAAATTCCCTATTTTAGAGCCTAAAGTTAAGTATTCATTGACCAAAGTCAACT
>JBDJHY011052820.1:0-24234 GCA_039654485.1 Withania somnifera
TAACTAGAGAATAACATACCACAAAAGTAAAGTTCAGTTGATTGTAGAATAATGATCAAAAAGCTTTAATACTTGTGGTCATGAACAATATAGGATATCAAAACCCTGACTCACAAGTCTCAAATAATACGTAATGAATTCTATAAGAACACCTAAGTGTTCTCTTCTTTTATGCTTTCTAATTGAAAGTAAGTATCCCCTTAAAACTATGCTAATTATGTTATTTATAAAGTGTAGGAATAAGTACAATACTAGAAACTTGGGCTGGGCTTCATCCAATTTGGACAATAGGGTATGCGAACCGCCTGGTGATAGACGGACCTTCTGGTTTTCCATCTGTCACCTTTTTTATCTAGTGTACTTACCATCAGGCGATGCATAGTGGGTGAACCATCTCCTAGCAGATAAGACGCCTGTTGGGTGGCTTGTTTTTTCTTTTTATTCAGTGGAGTTCTAAGTATATGGTACGTGTCAGACGAACAGTCTCTTTGTCAACTAAAAGTGCCTTTTTCTTTTACAAGCATTGCATACTTCCACCTATTGACTTAACCCTGCAAATACTCAAAAAACATTAAAACACACTACTATTACTTAGGAACATGCTCTACTTTTTGGGTTTTAAGTGCACAGTGTGACGTAAAATACCTTCAGATCAATGAACCCATACCATAATCCGTATATTATTGTGAAATTCTTCGTTAGTTGTGTATATTTTATTTCTAGTATCATTTATAAATCAAGATTCAAACGTTTAATTAATAAAAATCGTGTCTTTAACCCCATTAAGGGCAAATCCTTCTGGGACGTTTTGAAACCCTTCCTGCACTGGAATTGTACCTAAACGCTTCATCCGAAGTTCCTAATAACATTGGGAACCCCTTGGTGATATTTATTTTCTATTCAAGCGAGCGGGCCAGTAGGATCGATTTTAAGCCTAGTCTAGAAATTAGCATAAAGTATTCCATTAGACTCTTTTTAATATTAAAATACATTGATGCAAGTTTCAGAGCATTTGGAGATCATATGACGTCATTCGGAGTAAGATTTATGAATTTGCAATGCTTTATCTTCGGATGAAAGCTCTGTGGGGGCTATCTTTTGGCTTATAACGTTATAACTTTGCTAAATAGCATCTGTGGGTTGGTTAGCTAGGTTTTATAGTAACCTTGTACCATCTTTCTTCCATTCCTTGTTGATATATATTTTTGCATCCGTATTTATATGGTGCCTGTGATTTAGGTGTTGTTTAGAGATACATGTGCAGGGCATAGGATATTGTTATCACATGATCATATATGTGTATATACTTGTTGGTCTGTTGTGCTTGCATGAAATGAGAGGTTGGGCCTATGGCTCTGATAAAAATGCTTCTGGGTTGTGCCAGTATCACCACATGAGTATTTAGCCATGATGGCTAGAGGCTAATTTTAGTAATAAAGTTTAATAATGACATAAATCAATAAATGGTAATATTCTAGTAAATATATAATTAATAACCTTTTAACTATTTTAGACTCGGTGTTCTATCAAGCACCCAGTACTATTATTTTTATTTATTTTAGCCCAGGCTTTATATCCCAACACCAGGAATTAAAATTTAACTAATATATGCTAGGACTTGAGACCGACTCCGTTCGATAGTGAGTACAACTGTTGGGACTTGAGCTTGTCCTTACACAGCAGTGAGTATAGCTTTTTATCACTTATGGCACTACTGGTTATGGAAAACCAATGATACCCAATCTATTGGGAATATTGGTGATACTATTATATACAGGTGTTATATGCCTTAACTTTCCAAGGATGTCTTGATGATACTTTTGATACGAGGCACGAGATGTCGGACTTTGAGACCTTTGAGGCTCTATAATTTGGGATGTGATGTTATGATGGCGTTAGAGACTGTACGTGGAGACATACCTCCAAGGATCTTGCCTTTAGGCTATGGAAATGTAAAGGCAGGTGGTATAGGATGGAGGGGTGATATATCAAGAATACTTAGGTTAGCCTTCCAGGGGTTCTATCTGCTGGGCCTACGGGTACCGGAGAAGATATGTGTACAAGACTGGTTACTTCACGTTGTATATTTATTTTTCCGCACTTGTTTTATATAGTGTAACCTTAGGTTGTTATGGGGCCTATGGGTGAGCATATTTCTGTGTACGTTGCACTTGTTTCTGGGGGACTTGTTAGTGTTTATTTGTTTTACTTTATTATTATTACTGCTTTGTTATTATTATTGGTGAATTGATAAATCATGATATTAGGTATTTGTGCCTTAGATTATTATTCATCCATTCATTCTTCACTTGAGGTTACCGGTAATACCGTCCATGTTCTCCTTCTGTCTTTTTTTACTCCTGATTTATTGTATTATTATTCACATATATTGTTGCAAGGATTCAAGGTATGTTTTCCTTCATTTCCTGAGTACTTCTTATGTGATTAGCTAGCAATACATGTCTATTTGTACTTGATTCTTATTTGAGTAGCTAGTTTCCCTTGCTATACTATTTGATTCTGTGACCCTTGTTATTGTATTCCATTATTTACTGCTTTTATTATTATTATGTGCCTAGTGGGCCCTCGAAGTCTACTAGGTACAGGTTGCTTCAGCATCTTGTACTCATACTACAATTGTACATATGCAGATCAGAGTACAGGTTTCTGGCCATGAATACAGCTAGCTGTTCGTGTAGATTTCATTCTACTTCAGAGATTCAAGTTGAGTTTGGCGTCTGGCTTTTCCTATTTCTCTTCGGCTTTAGCATTTCCATTTGATATACATGTATTTCGGAGACATAGTTGTATTACACATATTTGTATTTCTTGTCTCTGTATATAGTGGTTCGCGTTTGACATTAATATCGGGTTTTAGGCATATTATTTGAGTTTATTACTTCCGCTTTATTCACTTATACATTGTTATTTTAAAAAATTTCTTTCCGCATTTGATATAGTAGTCCTTCTCTTCAGCTTCGTATCATGATCCAAGAAATTAGGTCGTGACAACACTAGGGGAGTCCTCCTGATACTGGAAAGAACCAAGTGCATAGAGATGGTTTTGGCCTTGACAGTCAACCGTAATAGAATCCTTACCTTGCCAAAGTGGATGACTTGACGTAGCTACTGTGGTGGCGGACTGAGGGTAATTTCCGCTACTACCCTACCTGGTGAAGGGGAAATTCCGCACTCTATGACCAAGTTTTCCATACACCTTTCCTAGTCATACATACATTTTCTTGGATTGATTTTACCATACTTAATGCAAGTAGGGTGGGTACACCTAGGGGTGTTCATGGTTCGGTTAGGGTCGGTGTTTGGTTAAAACTAAAACCAAACAAAATTAGTCGATTTTTTAAATTCTATAACCAAACCAAATAAAATAATAACCATCAATTTTGTTCTTGTTGGTTTGATTCGGTTTGATATTTCGGTATATAACTAGACAATAATAAATTTATAATAGTAAAATAACATAAATATGAGACAACTATTTAAAATGAACACTAGGAATCAACAAATCAAATGATGAAAGTATCCAAATCTTCTATTATTTTTCAACTCTATTGCAAAGTTTTAGCATGTTTAAGTTACACAACTATAGAGGTTCCTCCCTTTTACATACCTAACACTCATAGAAGCAACATACAATTTTAAGTAGAATAGTAAACTCTTCAAAATCAAAAGGGAAAGTTATTGAAGAGTGTATAAATTTCTAAGCAAAGAAAATTAAAAAGAAAATACACCACACCAAAATAGGAAATTATCCTTTAGAGCGTTGGGTTTGGGCATATTTTTAAGAATAAAGTTTAAAAAAAAAGTGTTGTAGTGCATGTGAAATAAGTAGAGTAAAATCGAATTAATGATTAAAAGGTACAAAATATTTATAATTATTTATGAAAAAAATAGCATATATTTAAATAATTATAAAATTTATGTATATAATTATCGGTTCAGTTTGATTAATTTTTTGGTTTTCCCGTAAAACAAAAACCAAAAAAATAATTTTGGTTTTTAAAATTTAAAACCAAACCAAGCCAAATCCAATTTTTTAATCGGTTTTGTTTGGTTTGCTGTTTGGTTAGGTTTTTAACCAAACCCTGAACACCCATAGGTATGGACCTATGCAATACTACCTTGAGATTGAGTGCCCGAGGCCCCATCCCTCCTGCCATGGTTAAGTCTGAATGACTAAACTAGGGAGCTACTTGAGGAATATGTTGCTACGGTAGATTAGTAATGGCCCTTACGATCACTTTTGCATTTTTTTATTTTTTTCATATTAGAGCTTTTTTATAGAATTCCTATTTTAATTGAGATTTATCGAGACCAGTGGTTCAATTTTTAGGTTCGTATGTTGGTTGTTATATTTGTTTCCCTATTTTAGTGCCCTTCATATTAAAATCATTGACATTAGTCAACATTCAGTGAAAATAAGCTTGAAATCAAATTTTGATAGTTCCATTAGCTCCCAAATGTGGATTTTGGTCTAGATGAACTCTTGGTTCGGATACGAATACTTGGTTTTGAGTTTATGTGAATTTGTGTGTTTTATGTGCTTTTTGGTTCATACGTGAAGCTTGGCTGGTTATTTTATGATCGGAGTCCTGGATTGAAAATTCAACTGTTCCATCAGCTTTAAAATGTCAAGTTTTGATTAGGTGATTGTTCGTTCGGGCTTCAAACCAACTGAGCTAATTTTGAGTACCTAGTCGAAAAGTTAGTTTTTTGCTAAGTGTTGACTTTGGTCAATAATTTGTCGAACGACATTGGATCAGAATTTTATCTATGCCGTTAAGTTTGAAATTTCATTTCCATGTAGAGAGCATCTTTGGTTTGTATTCATCGGGTTTCGAATCCATTTAGTATATCGTGTAGAAATTCTTTTCTTGGCTGAAAATTATTGCTACATTATTTAGTGATACAGGTCCAATTTCCCTTCACATTTATACGGTTGGATCGTGTTCATGATGAACCCGACTAGGTTTCCTACTACATTCACAGCTTTTCCATAGAGTTCATGGAGAGGAACCTGGTCCGGTCGCACCCCTACCACTGCATTTGCAATAGGTTGCCTTTGTGGCCGACCCATTAATAGTCAGTTGGCCGCATTCACACAAGGTTATTTCCTTGCAGTATGTAAACCTCAAAACCTAAATTCCACTCATTGTTTTTCATCTTTTCACTTCCAAAGCTCTAAAATCACAATTTTCAATCCGTGGTAGTGGGTGACGTTGGAATCAATATTTTTTTGGTAATTGGTCAATTATTTGTAAGTTTATACTTTAATTTCTTCAAATTTCATCCATAATTTCCCAAATTTTTGAAGTTGGTTTTTCAATTTAATCCATTGTTTCAATTTTTATTCCTGATCGTCTTAACTTTAAATTCTGGTTATGAGTTCCCTACGATGTGAGATATATTGTTGTATCTTTTTGTTTGGAGTTTTAGGTTTGCTGGCCCGTAGGACCATTTAGACCCATATTTTTACCCCTCTATTTTCATTTCTTTATGGGTATCGTTTAACTCACACTATGTGTAGATAAATATTTTTCTAGATTTGTGATTGTTCGAGCTTGTTTGTGCATTTTTAAGAATTTGGAGCAGTCCAAGCCTATTCTACTCAGTATTTTCAAGCTTGTCTTTGTAGGGTAGGTAGGCTATGGCTTATCCATCTTAGACCTGGCTTTTATGAAAAATAATAGGGATTTCTAGGTTGGCACCCATGACCTTGTCCGCTTCTTTAGTTTGCTTTTTGGCTATGTATTGGTATTGTATTCGCGTTTATAGTTATTCTGTGCACTTAGTGGTCTTGATTGACTTTGTAAAATAGATTGTAGGATTATCAAGAATATCCATGAGTCCCATACATTGATTAGTTGGTTCTAGATGTTGTAGTATCTGCACCTGTATAGGGTCGATAGATCTGGTTGTGATATTGTGGTCATTTAGCATAACATTATCATGAAAATCAGTTTCTATGCATTGTTTCTATGATTTTATGGCCAAGATCAGACGTCAATGATTTTTAAACCTTACGTGTCCTTGTGGGGCCACTTTTAGTATTATGAGATTAAAATGGGTACTTTTAAGATGATTTCAACAATTTACAATGATAAACGAGATAAACAAGATGTAATCACTATTTTGAGCTATTACTAGACTTGGTGGATCCCCAGCACTAGATGTTAATAATTTATACTGATTTTAGCATGGGTGATGCCATTGAGATTATAGTGATTTAGACTCGATGATGCCTGAGCGATGACATTGATATTTTAATGCTTTACAATTGGTGAGTCTTGATCACTAATTCATGTGTTGACGTCAAGAGAGTATAGTACAAATTAAGTTAAGTATTTAGATAGTATGCATTGATGCCCACCATGGGCTTTATCGATCTGGTACCAACATGCATATGACTGGGGGAGGGGTTTACAGTGTTTAATTAGGTATATAGGGAACTTCTTCCATGGGTCCTGCCTGTCGAACCTACGGGTACAGAAGGATAAGCATACATATTGACTTTTGGCATGCATCATATCATCATGCATATTATATCCTTGAGTGTTGTTTGTTCTTTGTACTTTTCGGTGGTAAGGAACCCCAGAGGGTTTGCATTCACTTATTTGTATCTCTCAATGGTATGGGATGCCATTGCAATTCTTTTCTACTTATTAATGTTATAATTTACTTTTGTGGCCTAGACTTACATTGGTTGGTTCCTTTATTGCCTTCCTTATTATGATATTTGTTGTAGTTAGCTATTAATCATGTCTCCGTTATCTGAGGTTACTGGTATACTGCAATTTTTTATTTATTTGTATTTATTATTAGCTAAGATGGATTCAGGTACGTCCTTTTCTTTATTTTCCTAAATCTTCCTTGTTGATAGATAGTTATTAAGGATATTATCTGTCTTATCCTGTCAACTAGATTTCCTACCTGCTCTCTATTTGTTTGACTTCTGTGAATTGTATTCTTTATTTGTCTAATTACTTCTTTTATTTTTTTATATACGTCCAGATGGCCTATTGTGACTACTGGGTACCCGTTATTTTGGTACTCATACTACATTTTTGCATCTTTTTGGTGAAGATCTGAGTAAGAGTGGTATGTGTTGATTCTTGAGTTCGAGCTGTGATTCTATTGCTAGGGTAGAGGATGGGTCATGGCGTTTGGAGCTTGTCTTTTTCTTTCCTTTTATCTTTTTCTACAACTTTTTTAGCAAGACTATGTATTTACTATTTCATACATTGTACTCTTATTTAGTGGCTCATAGTATCAGATATCAAGTTATGGATTTTGTTATTGACTTGATCTAATCTTCTTCTTAATCCCTATTCTTTTTATGTCTTATCTTCCGCCCTTAGTCTATTATTTATATTTTGTGCGCTTGTTGGGTAGTTCTCCTACGGTGGGGTGTAGGTACCCTCATGACCTAAGAAATTAGGTCATGACAAATTGGTATCAGAGCGCTAGGTTCATTGGTTTCCTCGGTACATGATCCAGCATTTAGTAGAGTCCTGTGGATCAGGTATGATGATATTTGTATCCCATCTTCGGGAACCTATAGTGATATCTTTAAGAAGTCATCTTCTTTTCACTTTTATGTTAAACGTTCATTGTAGTTGGCCTATTAAAAGCTCGTTTGTTCTTGTTCACTCTTCCACCGATGGCACATACGCAAGCTTTGGCAATAGCTGGAGATGATACATCTGTTACACCACTAGTTAGAGTATCGACTAGTAAATGAGCCTATAAATGGTCAAGGCCGAGGGCGTGCCAGAGCTTTGACTCCAACTAGAGATGTTTTTCCAGTCAGAGTTGCAGGATTGAGCATGTACCAGTTCAGTAGCCACTGGAGGTGCTTAGATTAGTTTTGTTTTCTCCTATGACTTCATCTATTCTAGCCTTGACTCTGAAGATGAGGGATTTCTTGTTACAGTAGTTGGGTATGTTGGGGCAGCCGATAGGTGGGGTACAGACTTCAACCCCAGGTTCTTTCTTTCCAAGTATGCCACTGACACCGAGTACTTATGGTTTGGGGGTTCCACTAGCACTGAGTGTTTATGGTGTGAGTGTTACGCCATCAATTTTTAGTATTTCTAATTCAGATGCCTCCACCACCAGTCTATCCGTATCTAGTTCTAATAGTGCTTACTCCATTTGTGGTTCCTCCTATCTCTTTGTATCCACCTATGTCTGAATTTGATCAGAAGGCATTGGCTCAATTTTTTAGGTTGGGTCCTCAGAGATTCACTAGCACTATAGGAAAGGATTCGAGAGATTTCATTGATAGATGTCAAGAGGGGTTACACAATCTCAGTCTACGTAAGTCCCACAGTATTGATTTCCTAGTGTATCATATGAGAGGCCTCTTGAAGGAATGGTAGAGGTCATATTGTTCAACCAGGTCAGCTGATTCTACCCCTCTTACTTGGAGTCATTTCCTGATGTATTTCCTGAATGGTGCATTCCTTGTACTGAGTAGGACCATAGAAGAGAGGAGTTTCTTAGACTCCATTAGGTTTTTGTGTCTGGGCTAGATTCTAAGATTTCCAAGGTTGCCTAGGTGTTTGTTATTAGTGGATCATCCTTTCAGACTATTCTTGGGCTTGCACGTACTATGAAGGATCTCGGACATCTTGAGAGAGTTAGGGAGAAGAAGAGGCCTCGTCATCAGGGTCGTTTCAATATTTTAAGACATACTGGTCTAGGTTATTGATCATGGGTTAGGACCCCATCTCAGCATCAATAGTAGGGTCATTCTAGTCATCAAGTTTGGGCCTTTTTGTAGACTTTCGACATTGGTTCTCAGGGTTATGAGGGTCAGCCTTTAGGTTAGTAGAAGAGAGTGTTTCCTTAGGTTCATATGGTTATGGTGGCCATTTTGTTCTTCTGGTTCCTCTCGTTAGGGTATACAACTGGGTCTGTGATATACATATGGAGGTATGGTCCAATTATCTAAAGACTATCCCAAGAATGGTATTGTATAGCCTGTGGTTCATCCTCTCTCTATGCCAAATCCTATTCCAGCTATGTCGGTTAGAGGTGCACCACCTCAAGGAAGGGTTAGTGGAACTACAGGTCGTGGTTTTCTTCAACCTGGAAGGGATGGTGGTCCTGATAGTAGTCGTGGTATTGGCCACTATCATTTTTCTATTATACCAAGTAGACCCGAGGTAGAGGCCTCAGATATTGTTGTTACATATACTATCTGTGTGTGTTATTGACCAACTTCCTCTTTCTTTTATCCAGTATCTACTTGCTCCTATGTGTCATCTTATAATGCCCCATGTTTTAGTATGTATGGTGAGTCATTTGATGTGTCATTATCTGTCTCTACCCCAGTAAGTTATTCTTTAGTAGTGGATCGTGTATTGAGATCTAGTTTTGTGTTTATTAGGGATTTTGAGACTTGGGCTGATTTGATATTATTAGACATGGTTGATTTTGATGTGATAATGGGCATGGAATGGTTATCCTCTCATAGAGTGTTCATGGATTATATGCCAAGACCATGACCTTAGTTGTGTCCGATACATCCCCAATCATCTAGCAGGGTTTCATTAGTCATGTACCGATGGGGATCATCTCTTGCATTTAGGCTAGTTATTTAGTATCTCGTAGTTGCTTGTATTATCTTGTATATATTAGAGATGTTAGTGTTAATTATGTGACCCTAAGTGAGTACCTATTTTTAGTGAGTTTACTGATGTTTTTTCGAATGACCTCCCTATCCTACCACCTGAACGACACATCAATTTTGGTATTGAGTTCGAGTCGAGCACCAGGACTATTTCCATTAGTCCTTATTATATGGCACCTCCTAATCTGAGGGAGCTCAAGACTAAGCTTCAGGATCTATTAGATAAGGGTTTCAGTTTTTCTAGTGTTTCTCTTTGGGGTTCTCTTGTTCTGTTTATGAAGAAGAAAGATAGTTCTATACGTATGTGTATTGACTAAAGGCATTTTAATGGTGTGACTGTAAAGAACAAGTAACCTATGTCTTGTATTGATAATTTATTTGACCAGCCTCAGGGTTCAACCATCTTTACTAAAATTGATTTGACATCGGGTTACCATCAGTTGAGGATCAGGATTGAGGATATCCCAAAGATAAAATCTTCGACGTGATATGGCCTTCATGGATTCCTTGTGATGTCTTTTAGATTGACTAATGAACCCATATAGTGTTCATGCCCTATATTGTTCCTTTTTTATTATGTTAATTGATGATATATTGGTATATTTGAGGAGTAGAAAAGATCATGAACATCATTTGTAGTTATATTTCAAAATTTAAGAGATCATTGGCTTTATGTCAATTTCTCAAAGTGTGTGTTTAGGATAGAGTTAGTTGTATTTCCTGGACATGTGGTGTCTAAAGAGCGTATTAAAGTGGACCCGACTAAGATTACAGTTATTCATGATTGGTCTAGACCAACTACTCCTACTGAGGTTCGTAGCATTGTTGGACTTTTTGGTACTACCATTATTTTATTAAGGGGATCTCTTCCATTGCAACCTCGTTGACTAGATTTCCTATAAATGATGTTTCTTTCCAATGGTCAGATTAGTATGATACTTGCTTTCAGAGGCGTAACACTATCTTAACCTTTTCTTCAATGTTGACTTTACAAGTTAAGGGTATGAGTTTTTCAGTCTATTGTGATATTTTTGGTCTGGTATTGGTTGTGTTTTGATGTAGCTAGGTCGTGTGATTGTGTTTTGATATAGCTAGGTCGTGTGATTGTGTATGCTTCTAAACAGCTTAAGGTTCATGAGTGAAACTATCCAACCCATGACTTGGAGTTGGCGGAGTAGTCTTCGCGCTCAATATTTAACACCATACATAGAGTCTATTGTGAGATCTTTACTGATCCTCGTAGTCTATAGTACATCATAAGTCATATGGAAATTAATTCTCACCAATGGAAGTGGATTAACTTGCTAAAAGACTATGATATTTCTATTTTTTATGATCCAGGCATGGCAAACGTAGTAGCGAATGGCTTGAGCTAGAAGGCAGTGATTATGGGTAATTTGGTTGTTTAATTAGTTTCTAACATGTCGTTATCCTTTGATATACTTCCTTCGACTAACCAATTGGTCAAAATTAAACTTTTAAATTTAGGTTGTATCCTTACTAGTGTTGTGGCCTGTTCTACCTTGGTTGATCAGACTCAACTTTATTTTGAGGATCCATCTTGGTTAACATTCGTGATCAGTTGTTGTGGGGTAAGTCTCACAGAGCTACATTCAATTCTAGTGGTATTTTATGGTTTTAGGGACATATTTTTGTTCGCATAGTTGATGATTTGATTTAGTATATTCTCCATTAGAACCATAGTTCTCATTATTCTATATATACAGGTACAACGAAGATGTATAGAGATTTAAGGCAGATTTGCTGGTGTACTATTATGAAGAGGGATATAGTTGAATTTGTTTCTAGGTTCTTGAAATATCAGGAGTTAAGTTTGAGAACCAGAGAGCGGGTGGTTTGATGCAGCGGCTTCCTATTCATAAGTGGAAGTAGGAACGAATTACTATGGATTTTATTTCAGGCCTACCTCGGACTTCTCTTAGCCATTATTTGATTTGGGCTGACATGTTGACTAAGTTCGCATACTTCATTCTGGTTCATACTTCTCATAGTGCAGAGAAGTTAGCCTCTATTATCTTCATCATATAGTTAGACTTCATGGCTTATTGATTTTGGCTATCTCCAATTACAGTAGCTAATTTACATTTTTGTTCAGGAGAGTAGTTCAGTGTGGTATGAATACCAAGGTTTGTATTAGCCTAGCATTTCCTCCCCAAACAGATTGACAATTCAAAAGGATTATTCAAGTCTTGGAGGACATGTTAAGGGCTTGTGTTCTTGATTTAAATGGTTCTTAGGATCAGCATTTGGCTTTGGCAGAGTTTACATATAACAAAAGCTATCTTTCTAGTATTCGGATGGATCCTTTTGAGGCTTTATATGGTAGTCGGTGTTATTCTCCTATTTTTGGTTTGATGGGTTTGAGTTCAGAATGTAAAGTACAGATGTACTTCGGGATGCTTTAAAACAATTTGATTGACATAAGATAGACGTTAAGTAGAGCGGAGTTGAAAGAAAAGTTATTCAGACCAACATCTTTATTCCTTGGAGTTTAGTATTGGTGGTCAATTTTTCTTACTGGTGTCGCCCATGAAGGTTGTGATAAGGTTCAGAAAGAGGGGCAAGCTTAGCCCCTGGTATATTGGCCCATTTGAGATTCTTGATTGGATTGGTAATATTGCTTATAAGTTAGCTTTGCCTCCTATACTTTTAGTTGTGCTTCGGTGTTTCATGAGTCTATGTTGAGATGGTATATCCCTGATGTGTCACATATTTTTCTTTATTTTTTGGTCCAAGTCGATGAGGGATTATCACTTATTAAAGAACCGGTTTTGGTTTAGGATAAAGATGTGGGAAAGTGGAGATCTCAGGTGAACCTATGGTGAAAGTATGATAGAAATGTCATCCTGTAGAGGATGCTACTTAAATGATTGAGAGTGAGTTGATATCTCAGTATCCGCATATATTTGATCCTTTAGGTATTGCCTTATTCTGACTTTTGCGGACTAAATTCCTTTTTAGTAGTGGATGTCTTAATAACCTTTATGGTCATTTTTGTACTTTTGTATTTTCTTACATCTTTGAGCTTTTATGTAGAGGTCCTAAGTCATTTTAGACCAATTAGGATCAGTGTCTCGATTCCCAGGTTCCATGTTTGTAACTATGTCTTTTTTCCTATTTTAGATCCCTTAATATTGAAATCGTTGACTTTAGTCAACATTCTACAAAAATAAGCTCCAAATTGAATTCTGAAAGTTACGTCAGCTATGGAATGTGGAATTTAGTCTTGATGGGCAGTTGGTTAGGACTCGAAGGCTTTGGTTTTAAGTATATTCGATTTTGCGTGTTTTATGTACTTTTTGGATCTTAAGTTGAGTTTGGGTGGTCATTTTGTGATCGAAGCCCCAGATTTAAAATCTAACTATACCATCAGTGCTAGAATGTCGAGTTTGGGTTAGGTGAATTATTTTTTAGGCTTAGGGCCAACCAATCTCATTTCGAGTACCCGGTTGGAAAGTTCGACACTTTGGTTAATTGTTGACCTTGGTCAATATTTCATCGAAACAACCTCGGTTCAAAATTTTCTGAGATATTGAGTGATGAATGTTATTTAAATGCAGGAACTATATTTGTTTGTGTTCATCAGGTTTCGAATATAATCTGAACATCATGTTGAAGTTTTTTCTTGGATGAAAATTGACGGTACATTAGTTACTAATGCAGACCTAATTTCTCTTCGTGTTCGTATTCGCAGTGAACCTTGTTGGGTTTCCTATCACATTTGTGGATGGTCCACCTCATTTTCAGAGAGGGACCTTTACGGCCTCCCCTTTTTCCTTCTTCACGTTCGCAACCCTAGCACTGCCTTCGAGGTGGGTCTCCTTAGTGGCTGACCGCATTTGCGCTTAACTAGATGCATTTGTACAGGATTATTTCCAGGTAGTATATAAACCCCAAACCCCAAATTCCACTCATTATTCTTCATATTTCCATGTCTAAAGCTCTAAAATCACCATTTTCAATCTTTAAGGTCTTGTATGTAGTACTGGTTGATGTTGAAATCGATATTTGTTCAATTATTCATCAATTATTGGTAAGTTTCCACTATAATTTCTTCAAATTTCATCCATAATTTCCCAAATTTTTAAAGTTGGTTCTTTACCTTAATTCATCCATAATTTCATCTATGTTTTAAGCTTAATTCTTGCTCGACTTAGCTCCAACTTTTGGATGTGAGTTTCCTACAATATGGGGAATATTTTTTAACCTTTTACTTAGAATTTTCCACTTAAGAGCCCGTTTTGACCCATATTTTAACCCAGTTGTTTCTATTATTGTATAGGTATCGTGTGACTCGTATTAATATGTAGATTATTATATTTCTAGTTTCATGATCATTCAGCTCATTTGTGCATTTTTGGATTATTGAACAGTCCAAGCCTATTCTGCTCAATATTTGTGCGCTCGTCTTCAAAGGGCAGGTAGGATATAGATTACCTATCTTAGACTTGGCTTGTATGAAAAATAATTGTAGTAATTAGTCATCCTTGGGTTGGGATTTCTAGGTTGATACCCATGAACATGTTCGCTTCTTTAGTTTTCTTTTTGGCTACGTATTAGTGTTGCATTCACATTTATAGTTACCCTGTGATCCTGAATAGTCTTCATTGACCCTAAAACATAGATGATGGGATTATTGGAAATGTCCATGGGTCCGTAATATCGACTAACTTGTTCTAGATGTTGTAGTATCTGTGTTTGAGCAAGGTCAGCGGGACTTGTTGTGATATTGTTGTGATTGAGCATAACAATATCATGAAAAAATGGTTTTCTATGCATTGGTTTCTACTACATTATGGTCGAGAGCCAACACAACTGATAATGAAATCTTGTATGGCCTTGTGGGCTTATTTTTTTAGTATTATGAGATTAAAATAGGTATTTTTGAGATGGTTTTACCAGTTTTTGATGATAAATGAGACAATGAAAATGCAATCATTATTTCCAGATATTACTAGACTCGATGAAGCCCGAGCACTAGTCATTGATGATTTATGTCGATTATAGTCTCGGTGATACCCAAGCAACTACATTGAGATTACAGTTAGACTCGGTGATGCTTGAGCAAGGACATTGATATTTTAATAATTTAGACCTAGTGAGGCCCAATCATCCATTCATGCATTGACATTATGAGAGTATAGTACATATTCATATAAGTATTGAAATAATATACAGTGATGCCCACTGTGGACCTTGTCGACCGGGTACTATTATGCAATGATCGGGGGAAGGTTATACAGTGTATTATTAGCTATAAGAGAAACTCCTTCCATGGGTCCTACCTACCGGACCTACTGGTACCAGAGGAGGAGCATACACATTTACTTTTAGCATGCACCATATGGTCATGCATATTATATCATTGTTGTTCTTTGTACTTTTCGGTGGTATGGGACACCATATTGTTTGCATTTACTTATTTTATCTCTCAATGGTATGGGACACCGTGGGGATTCTCTTCTACATATTACTATTTTGATCTACTGTTATGGGATAGACTTACATAGTGTCCGTTCATGCCTTCCTTATAGTGATACTTGTTGTAGTTAGTTTTCATCTTGTCTTTGTTATTTGAGGTTACCGGTATACCGTTACTTGTATTATTTATGTGTATTTCGTATTATCTTAGCGTGGATTAAGGTACGTTCTTCCCTTTGTTTTCCTAAATCTTTCTTGTTGATACCTAGTTATTTAGGATATTTATCTATCTTATCTTGTTAACTAATTTCCTACCTTCTTTATTTGTTTGACTTGTATTTTTTATCTGTCTAATTACTGCTTTTATTTATTATATGCTCCCAGTCGGCCTATGATTCCTACTAGGACCTGTTGGTTTGGTACTCATACTACACTTCAGCATTTTTTTTATGCAGACCTCAGTAAGAGTGGTCCTCGTTGATTCTTGAGTTTAGGTTGTGATTCTAGTACTGAGGTAGATGATGTCTCCTGGCGTCTGGATCTTGTCCTTTCCTTTAATCTTATCTCTTTTTGTTACTTGTTTCTAAAAAGACTATCTATTTACTATTTAATACATTGTACTCGTACTTAGTGGTTCATTGCATCTGATATCCAATTTTGAGTTTTGTTATAGACTTCCGCTTATCCATGTCCCTTCTATGTCTTATCTTCCGCCTTTAGTATATTATTCATATGTTGCATGTTTGTTGGGTGGTTCTCTTACTTTGGGATGTAAGTGCCCTCATGACCTGAGAAATCGGGTTGTGACAAGATCTCTGATGAAAATTTGATAGGCCACTACCCCCAGTCTTCTCCCAGCTAAAATCTGAGGTTCCTCTTTATTCCCTTTTATTGTGGTACTCTTCCTATGCTCTTTCCCTGACTTCCTCAACCTAATCTAGATGAACCATAAGCCTGACTATGTTCATGTACCCAATTAACATTGTAACCCTACCCTCTTTCAATAAGTGATAGTTGATCCCATTCACAAACAATATCATATTTTTCCTTATATCAGCAACTATGTCAGGAGCAAAACATAATAGACAAGAGAACTTGAGCCCATACTCTACCACACTCATGGACCCATGCTCCAAATTTATGAACACACGAACTTTAGCCTCTCTTTTCTCTCTAGGAAAGAACCTTTCCAAGAAGGCTCCTTCGAACAATGGCTATACTATAGGTGCTTCATCAACTAATCTATTCTTTTTCCACTAATCAAACCAAATTCAAGCAACATCCTTTAGTTGTTAAGCATCTAAGTCCACATTGTATGCTCCATCCATCCTTATTACTCATATTATTGTCAGAACCTCTTCTATGAAACTTTTAGAGTCCTCTCTCAACTTATACCCAAATAAATCTAGCGGGTTTAGTCGGAGGAACTCACGAAGCCTAAAAGTATCAGGGGCACCCTATTGAACAGTTGGTGCTACCCTCTTCTGGCCAACCTGAGCCATGACCGTCTGAGCCAACAATTGTTTGAAATTTATGAATTATGCATTGGTTAGATTATCATCATTAGGAGGTGGAAGCTAGGCAAACGTCACCTTAGGTACAACTGGAGGTTCTTGTCCTCTATTGTTGGCCCAAGCTCCAGCCCTAGTCCAAAATCCTTTTCTACGAGGAGAATATTCTGCAAATGCATAGAACAAGACTTACGTAATTTAGAGTTGGACTATTGAATGAATGAGTCTAAAAAAAGAGGGGAAACTTATTCTTAACATGTTTTGCAGCCTCTACCTTGTAAGTGTGGCATGCTTCACACCCATAAAAGAGACTTTACTAAGTGTTGCTCTCAGACACCCTAGGACTTTTGAACTAGCACTCTGATACCAAGTTTTCCACGACCCAAGACACTCTGGACGAAAAATGGTTTTGAGAACCCTAAAGGACCCTCAACTAACCTTGACTATCTGGTGCACAGAATAATACAGTAATAGAACATGACGAAAACAACGAAAATAAGCAATGATGGATTGTATATGTTCCCAAAATTGTACATACTAAACATCGTGTCTAAAACTTCTACTGATTAAACAAGTTTCTGGCTTATAAAGAAATTCTGAAAAATACAGGTATTATAAAGTGATTGATAAATTTAGAGACTGCAAGTTGAATGCCACGGCTCTCAAACCATAAGGACTTACTACTAGATATATGAGAGATGGAGCAGAACTATTCGTCAATACTTCTAGAATGTACTGAGTATGTAGGGATGAACAACATATAACATATATAAAATACTAAATTTAGATAAATGGGATAATCTAATGATACATATAATATCATAAACTAGGATAGAAGCATAAGGTATATATATGTTTATGTGTGAGAGAGAGTTATGCCAAATTAAATATAACTTGACTGAAACAACTCGAGTAACTCAAAAACTAAAATAGATCATAGTAAAGCTAAAATGACTCAAAGATACCATGCGTTACAGTTTATGGTCATTAAGTCTACTGAAAATTGAAGCTGTAATTGGAATACTATAATTGACATTTTTAATGAAAATTAAATGCAAATGAATATAAATGGGAGATTCTCTTAACCGACAGAAACCATGTGAGTTTCATGAAATTCAGCGTACTGTCTCCACTCTAGGCTTACTTACTATATGTTTGATTGACTTGCTTTATTATTCTTTTTGCAATATGGTTGATATTGAGGGTACTATTCACCCAGTTATTTATATAGTTTAGAGGGTAAAATAAAGGGTGGTTGAAGAAAGCCACTCTCTATTTTTTTTCTCCAAATATAGAGTTTAGATGAGAAAATAGAAGATAGTTGGAGATGGTCGTAGTATAAATTGTTTATGGTTACTAGGTCGAGTCTATGAATGTGGGTACGAAAAAGGGTGTTGTAAACAAATGAGTGATAATGATAATTATATTTGAATTGTGGTCTGCGGTGTGAATTAATGAGGATAGAGTGTGTTATGGTGAATATAATATTGATAAAGTTGGTAGAGCAGTTGGAACAATGTAACTTAAAGTATGGTAATTATAATATGATTTGAGTTGAATTATATTCTATTTAAGCTTTCATTATTTTTTTAATTTTATATATGGACTAATGTTGATTGACTGATGATGTCTAACAATATTCGTATTTTGTATAGAATCTACTCTTGCTACATTCTTTTTGGGGTATAATTAGTTCTTGGAGTTGATAGATATGATACAAGAACTCAGCGTCTGCCTCTGCACCTCATTCCCGAAAGAAGTTAGAGTCTTTATGTTAATTATTTTTATTGACATTCTATTATGTAGTATGAAGGTCTTGTACATGTTTGACCAGGTCTTGGGGGTGTGAAAAGACAGGTTTATTCTGTAATAGAAATTGAAAAGATTTATCTTAGTATTTCATAGTAATTTATTATATTTATGACTGTATTTCCTTTAAAATAGAAGTCTTCTCTGCATATTTTGTTGGGTAATAAGGGGCTCTTTAATTACGATAGTGTAGGTACCCGTACAATTGGTTAACTCAGGTCGTGGTAGTAGGTTTGCTTTGTTTTTGCTATCGGTGCTTGGAATCGTGGTTTTTCGTTTGTAGTGTCTTGTTTTAGAATTTTGGTGAGGTTTGTTCTCTTGGGTAGATCAATAGTATTATTTTGTGGTAGTCTTGTTTCTGTACCTCTTGTTTTATTTTTTTGTATAACGTTCTTTTCTGACCTTTTTGTCTTGAGTAGAGGTTCTACCGAAAACAACCTCTCTACCACACCTTGAGGTATTGATATAGACTCCGTTCACTCTCCCCTTCCTAGTTCCTTCTTTTATGGAAATTTACTGATATGTTATTGTTTTAGCTTTTATGGTCATTAATTTTAATTGTAAATAGAATTTTCAATATCTTTTTAATGATCGACGGGCATAAAATTTTATTTAGAAAAAGTTAATTTTATGTTGGACTAACCCCTTCTATTGATCATATAAGAGGTGCATACAACACTTAACAAAATAGCAAAATGGTTCTTCAATTTCTAGACAAAAGATAGATAAATTGTACCCTTAGTATATCAGCTAAATTGTACATGTTTAGTAAATCAGCTAATGGTAAATAATTTTAAATTCAATTTCATGTACAAAAAGAGTCCCATTGTATACAGATGTGGCTAATATCCCACACACAGAGAATAACTTTTAAACTTTCCAGAAAAATGTTTAATAGTTAATAAAGATAATACATCAGAGGCATAATTTATCTATCTTTATCTAGAATTAAAGAACAATCATATTTTTTTTATTAAATGTTATGAAAAACATCCTTTATATAATCAATATATCAAGCCGACCGGATCAACAATTAGTTGGCTCATAAATAAATTTAAATTTCTTAACTATTCTTTCCTAAAGATTTGCATGTTGCACATAATTAAGTAGGCATTAAAAATTATATTTTTGACTAGAATGACGATGAAGTTAACTAGCAAAGTCAAAAGTAATATTTGAAAGACAAAATAAAGTTATTTAATTAAAAATAATATTGGTCAATTATCTTAAGTTTGAGTAACTATCCAAGACACTTAGGTCTTATTGTTTCCATTAAGATTAATACGTTTGAATCTGACTACACATCTAAATATTAGATGTGCATTAAAATTTGGATGTCTGAATTTGAATATTAAAAAGTTGTCTTTAAATCTGAACTTTAAATGATCTAGACCGACTATTTTCAATTAATATTTATATGAAATTAAACGCTATACCAATGAAATATTATGAGATTTTAATTTCAATAAAATAAATTTATTTTTAATAGAAAATTGTATTTGAACATTTTTATTTGATTAAGAAAATTAAACTAACAAAAATGCAAATAAAAGTTATATATCAATATAAAAAAAATTAGTGTAACAAGGTAATATGAACTTCAAAAAATTCAACATAAGTTAATATTTTGATAAAAGAAATATCCAACTAAATAAAATATTGTTCCTCTTCAACGATTCAAATATAAGATAATTTAAATAATTAACTCTAGAATTATTGGAGTACGGATCTTTTTTCCTTTCTAGTGGATAAATAAAAGCGCAATTTGGACCAGCCCACCTTTTCCCATAAACCCATTATTATGGTGCATATATAAGATATCTTTAGGTCTTATTTTTGTACAACACGAGTTTTTTAGCATCCACAAAATAGAGAAAAATAGAGAAAGAAAGTGCATATTTTTCTGCACACTTTCAGCCATAGCAGTCATCTTCGTATCACGATTCCTACTTAATTTCTTGTTTGATTGAGATGATCTTAAAAACAACATGCTCTCTTCATCTCAATCTTTCATAAGAAACTAACAGAGCACAATTTGGAGTTCTATAGCTCCAGATTTTAGCTCCTAAACAATAGCTGCATTTTTTGGTGTTCTTAATCTTTTTTTGTTATCTAATTATGGTGAAATCTTGGCCATTTTTGGATAACACTTTATTTTTGGCCATTTTGGAGAACACTTTGTAATTCTTGGTTGATTAGAGTGAAATCTTTGGTCCCGTAGTTTTTTACTCTTCACACTGAAGGATTTTTCATGTAAATCTTGGTGTCTTGTGTGGTTGATTTTTATTTGTCTTGTCATATCTATTTTTATTGATATTATTTCCTCCCCATTATCAATTTATTTGAATTTATTTGTCTTTTCTTGGTTCAAGTAGAAGAGAAAATTTAGACTTGAGTATTTTTCAATTTCCAAGTTGTGCACTCTTGTGTGTACCCTATTTTTTCCAATAAAATAGTGTCAGAGCTTGTGGTTTTTGTGAGTATCTATTTGAATGATGGAGGCAAATATAATTAAGATGGTATTCTTGAACAGGTGCAATTATCATAATGAAAGGGCAGGATGAAATATAATTTATTTGTCAAAAAAATGCATTTACTTGTGTTTTTTTCTTAAAAAAAACCTCAGTCTATGAATGATGTGGGCTAGGAGTTTGAGCACCTACAGGTTTGTGGCTATATCAGAAAATTGGTTGAAGATAATGTGAGGAATTATATTGTGAATGAGAAACATTATAAAAGCTTGTGGGAAAAATTTGAGACATTTTATGCTTCGAAGACTGACAAGAATAAGTTGTTCCCAAACTGAAACAATTGATGAATATTAGATACAAGAAGGACAGTCATATTTCTTATCATATTAATGATTTTCAGGGTGTCCTTAACCAGCCGTCCGGAATGAATTTAATGTTTGATAAAGAAATTCAGGAACTCTTGCTTCTTAATATTCTGTCAGACTCTTGGAAAACCTTTCAGGTTTCTTTGACTACATCTACTCCTATTGGTATTATAACTATGGAATATGTTAACAGTAGTGTCTTAAATGAAGATATGAGAAGAAGATCGCAGGCTTCATTTTATTCAGGTTAACAATCCGATATTTTGGTTACTGAAGATAGGGGAGAAACAAATTCACAAGTCAGAATGACAGGATAAAAGTAGAAGCAAGTCAAAGTCCATATACAATAATACTAGATGTAACTATTGCCACAAGAATGGGCATATCAAGATATATTGATACAAGCATAAGAGAGATATGAGACAACAAAATAAAGATCATGATAATGAAAATCATGTTGTTATTGTTGTTAAGAATGATCTTCTTGTTGCTTATGGTTAAAATATTGTTAATCTTGTTTGTGATAAGTCTAGCGTGTTCGTGGATTCCAGTGCTACTTCTTATGTCATCCCAAGGAAGAAATTATTTTCTTCTTACACTCGAGATAATTTTAAAATATAGAAAATGCACAATGAAAATGAGGTTGAGGTACATGGCATTGACACAGTTTGCTTGAAAAGTAATAATGGTTCAAGATTAATTCTCAACTATCTTAACCATGTTTTAGATGTCTGCTAGAATTTAATCTCTATGAAAAAACTTGATGATGAGGGTTATTTTAATGCCCTTGGTGATGGATAGTGGAAGCTTTCTAAAGGTTCAATGGTTTGGGATCGACGTGACAAGTTGTCTGACT
Source organism: Withania somnifera (assembly GCA_039654485.1). Taxonomy (NCBI): domain Eukaryota; kingdom Viridiplantae; phylum Streptophyta; class Magnoliopsida; order Solanales; family Solanaceae; genus Withania; species Withania somnifera. The sequence continues at coordinate 22,110 of JBDJHY011052820.1, forward strand.
TGTATGTATTTCGGGGCTCCACTTTTAGAGGATCAGTAAACTTGGTGGAGAATGATACTTCATCAAAGTTATGGCATAGAAGGCTAGTTCATATGAGAGATAAGAGGATTGATAGTTTAGTTAAGAAGCATTTTCTTTCTAGAGTGAAACAAGAAAAGTTGAATGAATGTGTTCATTGCTTAGCCGGTACATAGAAAAGAGTTTTTTTTCAGAGTCATCCACCTTCAACAAAGCTTGATTTGCTGGAGTTGGTACATTTTGATATATGTGTTCCACTTAAGGTAAGTCTTATAGTGGTGCACTTTACTATGTAACCTTTATTGAAGACCACTCGCAAACTCTAGGCGTTCCCTTTGAAGTCTAAGAATTAAGTACTTGATATTTTCAAGATTTTTCAGGCCTTAGTTGAGAGACAGAAATGGAAGAAACTTAAAAGCATTTTCTTAGATAATGGTGGAGAACACATTGGTCCTTTTGATAGATATTGTAGAGAAAAGGCTATTAGGCCTCAGACAACTCCTACAAAGACTCCTTAATTAAATGGCTTAGCAGAGAGGACGAACGGAACACTAGTTAAGAGGGTTAGGTCTATGATTTCAGATGCTAAGATATCAAATTACTTTTGGGCAGAAAAACTAAATACTTCTTCTTATGTTATCAATTTATATCTACTGTTTCTTAGGATGGTGATGTCCCTGATGGAGTTTGGTTTGATATAAATGTTTCTTATGATCATTTGAGAGTCTTTGGGTGTAAAGACTTTGTGAATTTTTCTAAAGATAAGAGGTCAAATTTGAGTGTTAAAACTAAACAATGTATCTTCATTGAATATGGTCAAGATAAATTTTTTTATTATTTCTATAATCCAGTTTAGAAGAAACTTGTAAGAAGTCGTGTATTGTATCCTTTGAATACCAAATAATTAAAGACTTTGACATGACTGAGAAGGTTGATTCTCAAAGTAGTAAGAGCTTAGTTGATATTGATCTAGTTTTTTATACTACTTCACATGAAGGAAATCTTCAAAACGCTGAAAATCATGTTGACATTGAAGATGGTGATCATGTTCAGAATGACCAGTATGATGTTGTTAATGCTTAAGTGAAAGATGATATGGTTGAGCAACAACCAGCTGTTACTGATGCTCCAGAGAGTTTTGTCAAAAGATTTACTAGAGCAAAAAGACTTTCTTCTCGATATTCTCCCAATGAATATGTACTCTTGACTGACAGGGGAGAACCTCAGAGTCTTGATGAGTCCATGTAAAGAGAAGAGAAAGAAATGTGATTTAATGTTATGAAATATAAAATTAAGTCTCTACATGATAATCATCCTTTTGATTTGGTTAACCTACCTATAAAAAGAAAAATTTTAAAAAATAGGTGGGTATTCGGGGTAAAATGTAAAGATGGTAACCCAGTTCTATGGTACTAGGTAAGATCGATTGTGAAGGGGTTTATTAGAAAGGAGAGTTGATTTTTATGAGATATTTTTTTTTGGTTTTGAAGATGTTATCCATTCGTGTGGTTGTAGAATTAGCTACAAGCCTGGATTAATAGGTTGAGAACATGTATGTTAAAACTGCTTTTCTCCATGGTGACTTAGTGATAATGCCCGAAAAGAACCAATCGTGCTAGACCTATACTGCCACGATTTGATTTCTCAGATTATGATGGCACCTACCATACTACCAGTAGGAAAACCAACCATATAATCCTAAGCCGAAGCGGAGGACTACTACATCAAAAGTGGAAAGTACAAGTGTAATAGATAATATACAAATGATGCGTAAGTATAAAGAAACAACAATGCCCAAAATACGGTATCACTGTATTATAAAACCTCAAAGTAAGAACAAGGAATTAAATGTCTAATAAGAACGTATCTCCAAAAAATACATAAGAGATCAAAATTAGTGCTGAAGAGAAATAGGAAAAGTTGGGCGCCAAGCTTACCCTAAGTCTCTAAACTTTTCTTTGGAGTTTGGGGAAGTTTTCAAGAAAAATCACACCAAAAGTAGAGAGAAAATGAGGAAAAAAGTTGATAAAATAATAACCAAAAATAGGCTGAAAACTAAAGAACTAATCCCTCATGTACTGATTTATAGGACAAAAGTACTGATAAA
>JBDJHY011052821.1:2369-14188 GCA_039654485.1 Withania somnifera
TTTTTATTATGATTGTGGGCCTGTCAGCGGGTTCTGATTACATTTTGAAAATCAACCTATGCATTTCTTGAGCTTTATAAAAGAAGCCTGTGAAATTTCATCATAACCTGAACTATTTATGGTTCCATGAAGTATTTGAAAGGTTTAAAGGACCGTTAAATACTCTTTTATTCATGATCTAGTGTTCCATTGAATGCCTAAGTATGGGTAGATTTCACAAACCATTCCATGATTCGTGATTTGAGTTGATGGACCGTAAATTCCATTTTGAAACCCCTTCTCTACTATCTAATCGCTAAGTTTTCAAGGACCATTTTCTATGGACCAGTTGATGGTTCATCAATCTGGCGGTGAAAATGGTCTAGTTCACTTTTAGATATAATTTTATAAAGACTTCTTGGACATTTCCCACTCTTTAATAGACTAATCCATGGTCTTTTTGGCTTCTTTTGAGATGGGTATAATAACTAAAGCCTTTTTCTCTCATTCATAAGGACATAATCATACTTAGTACAAATCCATTCATTCAAATTTCTTTCTAAAGAAAGACTAGGGTTTTTAGTAGAGGGTCCTATTACAACTATTCTCGCATTAATTTCCTCTGTAAAAAGTATTCATTCCAGGTGTGTGGGCTAATGAAAGTTGATCCCTTTCATCCTTATGCCCCCAAACCCTCTTTTAAATACTGATACATGTAAAAGAATGTCTATGGTTATCTAAATTATTATTTGTTGAGATTTCCTCTATTTTATGAGTATTGATAATGTTATCTAAAATAAAAGAAGTTTTCTTGCTAAATAACGGGGTTTCATAGTTCTCTTGAGTTGTAAATCATGTTTATAAAAGTTGAAGTAGAAGCTTGAGGGAATAACATAATTTATGAAATAATGATGCTTTCAAGGTTAATATTAGACTTTAATTGAATGTTGTTGTTTCATGGTTTACTTGACTTTTTATAAGGTTTTAAGTCTAATAATGAAGATCATCTAAATTTAGTGTTTTAGCTAATTAATCCCATTGAGAGTCAATACATCTCTAAATGATGATGTTGTATTTGAATTAAAAGTTGACAAAGAACAATAGTTTTTTATGAAATGACCATAAAAAGTGTTTTCCAATATGGTTTAATCTTATCTTTTTCTAGTTGGTTCCATTTGAAGGTGTTTCACTTGTCTAGGCCGTTAAAGTCTAAGTATGGCTAGTTGGTTCCACTTCAGTGCATTCTAGTAATCTATAGGGTTGAAGTCTATGCTTTGATAGTTGGTTCAATGTGAGGGTGTTCCACTAGTCTATAGTATTGAAGTTTGATGAGCCAATTTTGGGAGTAGTATTAGCACCGAGAAGATTTGGGCATAAAACCCTTACCCATAACCTATGTCATCAATCATAGAAAATTATACTATGTCTCAACGTATGCCTTTTATGTGTCTTGGTAGATCTATTAGGAGTCTGAGAGCCCTTACCCTAACAAGGTATTTGGAGCCCCTCTGGCACGGGGTAATATATTGGACTTCATAGTTTAACACTCGAAATAATGTTGGTTATAGAACTTCCTATTGTAGCTTAAGTGTCGGTCCAAGTAAAGAATGTTAAAGAAGGTTTTTAACTAAGTTCTTATTCTTTTGTTCAAAATTGTTGATTCTAAAGTATTTACTTGAGTTTGTTCCATACTTTTAAAAATTGTTGCTTTTAAACTGATATTGTTATCCTACATCTTATTACTTAATGGAGTTGAATTTTAAAGTTGCACTACTCATGTTGCATAGCTGTTATATTTTGATGTTGTTGTAAGACTTTTATATTTAATCTCTCACATGTTTAGTATCTTTCATGTAATAACATATTGCAATGTTGCATGTTTTACTGTTTGCATATTTGGACAACCATCCAAACGCTTGTGGCCGACTTGTTGGCATTCCTAATTTTAAGTGAAGATTGGTGATTCCTTATTGATTTAAGGTCCAGACTTCGTTGGATTTGTTTTATTACTTTGTAGTATAACTTAAATTTAGTATTTACTTTATTCTTATTTAATATTGCTAGCGTAGTGACTTGTTCTAGCATTATAGTAGTCAACATGTAATGGTTCTTATACATGAGTATGTATTAGACTTAAGTTTGGAGTTTTTCACAATTCATTATTATGAGTTATGTTCTTGACAGATGCTTATTCCTCTTCCTCTACTATATATATATATATATATATATTGCTTTCACTGAATGTTGAGTGAATAGATCTATGCATTATCTAACGATACTTCTGAGGCCACCCACCGGCTATAGGTGCCTTTTCATGTCTAGGATATGAACTTAGGTCATGAAAAACTTTGGTATCAGAGCATTAGGTTCAATTGTCTTAGGATGAATGTAAGCCAACATTAGGTAGAGTCTCTTTTATAGGTGCGAGATGTAGCACACATATAACCAACAGGCTATTGAGAATTAAGGTACTTTCCCGTTGTTCATGTTCTATATTGTACTTTGGAGTTTTAACTCTGAGATTATTTTTTAACTCGTGCTTTATGTGTTTTAGATTATGCCCCCTAGAAGATAACTAGCCCGTCAAGCTAGAGGACAGAATTAACCAAATCAGGTTCCTCTAATTTCACAGCCTCAGTAAAATAACATTACTATCGTGGAGTCCAGAAATTCCATCCATACATTTGGCATAGATAGTCACTACATAGGCTTAGCAGCAAGTTATAGTTTTAGTTGTTTAGCCAGCCGCTCTTGATGCTGGTGTAGTGAGAGTAAGGAATTTCTAAGGGTGAATCTTACATATTTCCATGGTTTTAAGGTTAGAGAGGACCCATAGAATTTTATTGATGGAGTTTATTATATTTGTGACATCACGAGAGTGCTGGATGTAGACATAGTGGACTTGGAATCGTATCATTTGAAAGATATAGGTAGGTCCTAGAGTGAACTATGGATAAACAATAGAGTAGTGGTGCAACTTCACCTTTGTTGTCTGAGTTTGAGGAGGTATTTTGGATAGGCTCTTTATGAGGGAGAAGAGTCATTTGATGACCTATGAATTTCTAAGTTTTGAGTAGGGATCTATGTATATGGACGAGTATAGGATGGCGTTTATGCAACTTTCGAGGTATGCACTGGAGATGGTTGCATATATGTACAACAGGATAGATATATTTGTTTATACCCTCTTTCCAATTGATAAAGAAATGGAGGGAGGTTACTTTGAATGGTAACATGGACATTGGTATGCTAATGATTCATCTTGAACAAGTTGAGAAGGATAAGGCTAAGTGGAGAAAGTGTCACCAGAGTAAGAAGGCCAAAATTGGCCATTCCAAGTTCATCTAGCCTAATCTGGTGGGGGTCACATGCAACAACAATAACAGAATTCTATGGGACCAAAACCTTTATATTTTAATGCTTCTTTGAAGAACTTTATCCTTCCGAAGAGTCAGAAAAGTAGTCTAGTTCAGTTAGCTTCTCAGAGTAGTGCTACTCCAGCTTGTGGAAAGTATGGTTATTACAGTTCAGATAAGTTTAGAGTTGGACAAGATAGATGTTTTAGAGAAGTCCAGGTTGGTCATAATGTAATTCCCCAAGGCTACCCCCTTGATGCCACACGGTGCTAAGGACCCATAAGTGAGCCCCAAGAAATACCTTGGTACTTGCACCTGTTCATACACAAATATATAAATGAAGCATTCTAAATGACCAAAGAAAGCACTTAAGGTATCACAAAGAAGGTTAAGTCTAGATAACACATGAGTTATCCTTGAAATGGGCAATACATGAGAACTACTAACACTAATTCTATGTCCAACAACCTCTACTAAGACCAGGGTAAACTATCGGGACCATCCCTAATCAGATATCAACATAATAAAATCAAAGGGCATAAAGTAAGTGAGGAGTAGCTCCAGTCCCTGGCCTATGAGTGTTCACCAAGTTGTCTCGAATGTAAGCTCTAATAATCACAAGGATAGACTGGGAAATATGTATCTGTATAATGATAACATGTAGCAAAATTTGATCATACATCAAATATATTGGTATGGGATGTATGCATAAAATAACATAAAGCTGGACTATAAATCAAACAATGACCCAACTTTGAAGAAAGCTAAAAATAAAAGGCTAGTTTTATGTTCCAAATCATAAGCATAAATCATGTTAGTTTAGGTCAATTCATTTAGTTTAGTCTAAAAATCTTAATCATGAAGTTGGGAATTTCTTCTAACTGACAGAAACTACGCTAAGAGCTATGTAGGTTCTGATGATGTTGAACCACACTGAAAAGGGTCTAGTGTTCTAACCCCACAATAGCAAATATGCATCCTTTAACCTGCTATGTCTAGGACTAAGATTTAAAGCAAGATAAGGATCCTTAACTAGACATTCATAATTTACCTGTGCTGGCAACACAGTCCTGGACTAACTACAACCTCATAGCTAGGAAGAGATAATCCTCTCGATGCTAAATAATCCTCTCAAATATACTATTCTCGTATCTTAAAAAGTCTCTGAAAGGGGATATATATGGATTCCCATATCTTAAAAGTTTCTAAGATTGGACATAACTGGATTCCTGTATCTTATATAATGAATGAGCCAGAGCTCTTTAATTTTCTTGTCTTGTCTATTTTTGTGAATTTCATAAATCATAAACTAAAAGTAAGTCATGTTCATGCACTTTCAACACTAGTTCAATATTTCTTATTATGATCATGGGATATGCATAAATCAATTTATGGGAATAACATAAACTTGCAAATTCTTTCTTGAAACATAATCATAAATCTATTCAAAATCTTGATAAATAATTAGACTTGCTAATGGTATGAAATTATAAAATCATTCGAGGATCATGTTAATAGTCCTAAAGCATATATTTGTTGCATAATTGAAAGCATGGATCAATATAATTGAGATTAATATACTTTGGGTTTTGAACCCTAGATTGAAGAAATCATATATTTTATGTGGAAATCATGAAAATAATCTCCAAACAGTTAAATGTTTCAAAATTTTAAAGCATGTAAGTAAATTTATGAAAAATTCATAAAGTTGGGTTTCAAACCCTAGAGAGAAGATAACTATATTTTTCTCATAAAACAAGAGTCTTTGGGAATGATGATGAAAGGAATCCTCATTAAATACCCTCCCCCTGAATTGAAGCCAAATCCTTGGTGAAATCGTGGAGAAGCTTGGAGACTTGGAACCTTAGGACTAGTTTATTCTTTCTCTTCTAAGCTTTGTTTCTCTGGTTTCTTTCTTTTTATTATTTTTGGTCTTTTAACAAAATATGGAGAATGAGGGGTCTTGAATTAACTAAGTATGTCTAACTAAGGGTAGTTTAGGAATTCCATTAATTTCCATGAAATATGGTACCTAAATGGATTCTAAAATGACATAGCTTAAGTATGAATAAGTAAGGGAACTATCAGAAATAACCTTGCAAAAATTGGGAATGAATTGCATAATAAAACACTTAACCATGGCAGCATTCATATAACGGTTGGCATCACAACAACTTCTCTAGAGTGACATGGTGGGTGGAACATTTAGCCTTAGTCAATTTTATCTGCACACTCCTTTTTAAGTGTGTCATGCTTGCTAATGGGTTTTTTTATAAAGTTGACGTAACTTCTTACTCTGAACTAGAAATGACACGAGTTTGTTGCATAGGAAACTAGACTCAAAGAACTTTTTGTGGATACATTATGGGTCACATAATTCCTCATATACTATGAGTTATGGTTGTTTGAATTTGAAAGTTGCATGATACAATATGAAACTACAACAGTAGAAATTCTTTGAACTTAACTTTGCGCTAAGAGTTCCTTATGACTTCAAATCATGTCAAACACTAATTCCAAAATTTAGGAATGATTTTTATAACCTAGTATTAAGTTTAATTTCATTGGAATGATACTTAAGCACGAAAATAGAATGGTTCAAATTATGGATCAAATTTAAGGGTGTTACACATAACCTTCGAGATTGCTCCTCTAGGAGTTGCTGCACTTCTGGAATGCCGGGGAGCAGACTGAGGGATTTACCTTCAATTAAGCGGAGTGATAATAGAGGCTAGAATAATCCTCCAACAGTAGCACCAATAGCAAGTCCAGCTCATCAGGGTGCTTTTTCTAGTATTGGTGGTGGATAATGCTAAAATTGATTATATGTTTTAGGATCCAGTTAGAAATAGGAATAGTTAGCTAATGTTGTGACAAGTATGTTTAAAGTGTATGATGTTGATGTGTATGAATTATTAGAACTTGTATCTATATTATCTTTTGTATCCCGTATGTTGCTATCATTTTGGAGTCAGTCATGTAAGTTTGTTAGAGTCTTTTTCTGTTTCCAAACTGTTGGTGATTCTATCATAGTTCAGAAGTCTATTATAGTAGCCCTGTATCTCTTCTTTGTAAAGTTATTATAGTGGATCTTCTTAAGTTAGATATGGTATACTTTGATATTATTCTTGTCATAGATTGGCTTCATTCATGTTAGTCCACTATTGATTGTGGAACTAGAGTTGTCCGCTTCAAGATTCCTAATGGGTCAAATCTTGAGTGGTGGGAAGTGTATCTATTCCTAAGTGGATTTATTTCCTACCTGAAATATAGAAAGATAATTTCTAAGGGGTGTATCTACCACTTAGTTTGTTTGAAGAATTATAAGTCCGAGACTCCCAATAGCAAGTCAATTCCTATAGTCAGAGAGTTTGTGGATGTATATACTGAGAGTCCCCCTTGATAGAGAGATAGACTTTGGGTTATACCTCATTTAAGGAACTCAGCCTATTTGTATTTTTCCATATAGAATAACACATATGGAGATAAGAGATTTGAAGGATCAGTTAGCAAACTATTGAAAACCAACTGCACACGCCAGTGCATGTAATATAACAATTAATATAGTTTCACTTTTAAGTCGATATCAAACCCAAAGGACTTAGGTGTTTCGTTTAATATTTGATTCTTGCAAATCTAATGATGTATGCAGTCATATAATAACCAATTTAAGAATCTTAGAATGAAGTTTATTTTATTTAACATAACAATAATATTTAAAAAAAAAATGATGCATAAAGTAATAAAGATTAATAAATAGTGGGAGATATTCCAGGGATACAACATTATTCACAAGCATACATAACATTGGATTATCCTGACAACTCTACTTCTCTAATTGTTCATTTTAGGGTTTAAACTATGAATTAGGGACTCTCATCCTCTAATTTTCTACTCAGACTAATATCATTATATCATTGAGCAGGGATGTTTCAACTTAGCCCAGGTGCATTATAGTTATCCTCCCATAATGAGAAAACTAGATACGTCTCCGTCCTAGCAGCAAATCACCCTTGCTACCAATCCCTGGTATTGCCTAGGTGTCATCTTACTCCCTATATTTCTCGTCCTACCTGAGCTATCCTCTTATCCCGCGTTTAGGATTACAAGTTTATCTTAATGGAGGCCAAAGTATTCAAATACGAAATCAGCAACATAGGAACAATTAATATGATAAATAGGAATTGTTTACTCAATCCAATATTAAACAATCATGTACCTAGCCATAACCCTAGAATAAGTATATGTTTATACACACAAAGTAAACTTTATACTTAGAAAATTCTTGATGTTTCCAATGTTTACAAGAAAGAATTGAAGTAAATATCAATAAAGCTAGATAAAAAAACCTTGTGAACGATTTTCTCTGCTCCTACGACTAAAGAATAATGATATTTTTCCTATGTGTTCTATTAATATGATTTTGGATTCAATGAAACGAAGTGTGAATTTACAGTGAGGTAGGAGTCGTGTCATACCTCCAAACGCATCCACTTCTTTGGTGTGATGCGTATTTTGGAGCAGCTACTCTATGCTAGCTTGTCTGAGATGAGAATTTTCAAGGTGTCATGGCTCCTATAATGCCAATTGCTTGGGTGTGACATGCTTGGATCTTGCTATTCTTTGTAAAGTGTTCATCTACTCTTCTCAAGTCTCCTTGCAATGCAAATCAACTCTCCCTTAGCTCCCTGTTCATCATTTTGGATTTAAATCATCCTACAAAGCACCTAATCAGGTCCATTTATAAAATCAAGTCCAAAAATATAAGAAAATACATGATTTTTTTTCTCAAATATAGCTAAATACAGGAGTAAAAAGGACAACTTGGATGTATAAATTCGTCCAAGATCACCACCCCACACCTATATGCTTGCGTGTCCTCAAATAAGTTCCTAAATCTTAGTTCACACCAATGTCTTCACTTGCATAGAAGATGAGATTCCACACACTATGTTTGCTACATAATTTGATCACAACAAATAATTCACTCAAGCATGCATTTTTACCAACTTGTCACAAGGATAATTCACTTCACACAATCCCCTTGATCTAACTTTCTAACCAAAAACTAAGCCAACAAGGTCATGCAAAGTTTGCATAAGAATCCGGTTACCACATTCTTATCGTAGGATACACTCACTTTAGAGTAGTGTCATCATTAATCATGCATTCAAAATGAAACACGGAACATCTAATATAAAAATCTTCTCACTCTTCAAAGAAAATTTTCCAGCATACACAACATACTATAGGCTTTTCCCTAGTGTCCTACTCATTCAACAAGTTACTGCTTCGCAAGATCAAAAGGTCTTTTTCGGGTTGTAATTTGGCTTAGGGATGGATAGGAACTTTATAGCTATAAGTGACTAGTGAACCTATGCACTTTAAGACAGTTATATTCTTCTAGACTCTTTCAGTTCTTTCTTTCTCATATTAATTTAAGCCCTTTCTTATTATTGTGCACCCCCAATGAACTTATGCTTAATTTGAACTTCTCTTTCTTTTCACATATTTTATTTTTTGTCAATTTTTATATTTCACAATTTATTTCCATCAAAACTCTTTTCAAGTACATAGGTGCACCTATCTTATTATTTTCGCTCTCACATACACTCTTTCTTAGGCTTTCCACATTCTCCCTTATTATCATTAAAGTGCACAAAGGCCTTTTGGATCAAATTAGGCCCTAAAATAAAGGTTATTAAGTTTAGTTATGTGGTTCATGAAAGAATAGGCTTAATGGTTCAACGAGGTTGACTAAGAATCATGTATGGGTAGGAAAATATGAGGGTAAAATACTTAACTACAAAGAAGGGACTTAATCTATAATGACCCGAAATGTTTTCATGACTGCACCTACCTTCCAATCCTGATAGGTCAGCCTAACTAATGATAACCCAAGAGAAAACTGAAATAAATGCAGAAGTAAATACATAAAAGAACTAATAGTGGAAAACCATATATACGTATATAAGATCCCATGACCTGATTGCCACAATATACAAGCCTCTATAGAATCTTTATAAGAAAACTCAAAGGTTGGACAAGGTCTTCAATAAGTAAAGACATTGTACAAATAAAATATAAGAGAAGTCTTCGTAAATTATTAAAGATATGATCATCTACCTTATAAATGCTTGAAGTGCTCCTGTACTGATGAGAAAAGTCAATCACAAAGTCTAGGGCTGAACACCTGCACAAAGTCCAGAAAAGCAAGGAATGAGTGAAAAAGTATGGTACTCAAAAACCCATCCAACCATAAAAATCCAGAATATATTAATTCTGAAGGACTAATCAACACTCTCAATCATAAAACCCTAATATGCTCAAATCGTAACAAGAAGTATCAATGGAAGTCTCACGAAATCATCAGAAACCAGATAATCACAAGTCACCATAAAATAGTAAGTCTTAAGTCATCACTCAATATAAAATAATTTCAACAAATCAATCAAATAAACAAATAGCCTATACCATATATCAAGTAAAAGCAATGCATAATGCAAATGGTTTAATGCATCTCTGACTCATGTATACAACTATTGGAATTTATAGATGTCTCAGCCTGGATCCATGGGGGACTCGTGGTTCCATGTATACTCAATCCACTGCCTCCTAAATGAGACTCGAACAGTTTAATCAATAAATCATACCTACGTAACAATCCTCGAATGGGGTCTACCAAATCATACATTAGGAATAAGCCTTGGACTACCTATCCAATTCGATATTCGAAACGAGCCTCGGACTACTTGAAGTTTCATAAGACACATCATAAGACACAATTGAAGTGTCATATTCAAATCACAAGGAGTTATTGAGTATCTTATGCAAATCATGGAAATGTGACGAATTTAAATTTCAAAACAATAATTGGCCTCTCATAGGAAATCACTATCAAAAATATATTTTCTATCTCAATATAGCGTTAAAGGACATAAAAATTTCTCTTATAATGATACCAAAAAATCATTATGGGGAAATGCCAACAAACATTACATAAATAAGCCCCAAATTCAACACCAAGGTGTCACTTAAAATCACATAAGTCAAATTAAAGCAACTCAAATATCAAACCAAATAAATTATTTTAAGCAAAATTTCAAGAAGTCACACAATCAAAAAATATCTAATTTTAGGCCCGGAATGCTTGAAATTATCACCCCCAAAATACCCATTTCTCCCATTTACAACAATATAATCTCACAATTGTTTACACTTTATAGGAAGACCATAGAAACCTCAACTTGCCTTAGATCTGAAGAGAGAAATCACTTGGGATCTTTTCCTTTTTGAAATGCCTCCAAGCGTGCATATTCTATTCACCAACACAATGAATATAAGAAACTACAACAATCAATACCCATAAATAAAATATTTGAAGCTTTATTCAAATATTCATCCCAGGCCCATGAGGTTAGTTGGATTTGTTTTTTGCAAAAACGTGTTACCTATCACTTGAGGAATGTAAATATCAAGTTTATTGAATAATCAATCCATTTCATGGTTAAAAATTAAGATTTTGAAATTTTTGATTTCATACTTGAAACCACCCTTTTTGGATTCAAAACCTTTAAATTCAAGGTAAAAACCATATAAAAGTGACTGGCAACTGATGAAAATTAAATAAATCATTCATGGTTTAAAAGCTCACTGCCCAGGTGCACAGGGCATCACTATCACGGTCCCTTGTCGCGATCGCAACAATGCAGGGGGAAAATATGCACAGGATACTGGAGTTTCTCATGTTATTGCGACCCATGACTTTTTTTACCTTATTTAATGTGGCACCTAGCTAGCAAAAGAGACCCACCATGAATTTAAACTCTACGATCTCGAGGGTAAGTTAGTGACAATCCCCGCTACTGTTTTGATAGCAACTCTCAAGAAATTTCATAGCTTGGAATGGACCCTTGGGATTCATTCAAAATCCCATGAAAACAAACCATCTATGCTGTCATACTAAATTCAATGCTCGAGAATCAAGAAAACTATCAAAACATGTATCGAAGGTCTCCTGACCCTATACCCATTAAAGTCCTAGAAACTAACATTAAACCAAGAAGACCAAATAACCCCAAGGCTACGAAAAATATAAAAGACCTCATTATAGGATAAAAATCACCTCCCTAATCTAACGGATCATCATATTTCGAATCTAGGCATTCTAACTCTGAATTTCAACAAAAGTTAACCATTCTTCTTAAACTTTAACTCTATCATGCTGAAACACTCAGAACACACACGAATGGGCCAAAATGGAAAACAAAGGTATTCTTAGACAAAATTCTACATTCCCAAAATGATGAAACTGGTTGATTTCTTATTTGAGGTCTCGAACTCCAAATGACCCCTAGAGTTCCATAGTCCCACTTTAAGGCTCCAAACTGAGATATTCTCTAAAACTTGCCCAAAATCTTTTCATCTCTGAACCAACAATGGAATAAAACTTAGTTTATGATAATGTAAATATGGGAGGTTAAA
>JBDJHY011052932.1:0-14188 GCA_039654485.1 Withania somnifera
CATAGAATTCTTACGAGCCTCACATATATATTTATATCGTGTATCCTAAAACTTCTCCAATATTCAAAAAAATGACGTAATTTTTTTTACAGTGAACTCGTCCTCGTCATTCCGAATAATTTCCTATATATTTTTCCTTTTTGATTATGTTGTAAAACTTTTAACTTTACATAAATTTCCAGACTTTTTTCTTCATTATATTCTCTTTGATTAAGCCCGATTTTGTACATACAATCTATGAACTTTGCTTTATGCATTGGTATAAATATTCTATATTTTTCAAGCTGTAGGATTTAGGGAACCATTTTTAGGTCAGAGTTTGATCCTTCTATTTTTATAGAAATATGGGTTTGTTTTACTCATCCTGACATATGGATTATGTTTTTACTAGCCTTAAGAAATTCCAAGCTTGTTTATGGTTCTCATCTATCTCAATGCATTTCTCGAGGATATTATGAAGCACTGAGGTAGCCTATGGTTTACTCTTTTTGGACTAGGTATTTAGTGACGCATATGTTTGGTAAATTTCTAGCTCAGGGATGGTCACTAGTTTGGAGCCTCGTTATTGTTGTTAATTTGGCCTACGATCAATCTTGCTAGCTTTTTTGTTTGTTATATACCCCTTATTATACGTATCCCCTTCCTTGTGTTTTACATTGTCTCCGGAATGTAGTTAGCGCAAGGTGGGGATTTAACTAGCAGTTGATCTTAGTAGCTATCCTCCGAACTTAGCTGGTGGCTTTATAGTCGATCTTTACTATTATTTTGTTGTGTTTGATGAGAATGCATGGTTAATACACTTAGTTAGCTGACCTGGGTCACTATGCCTAGGGAATTATGTGCATTCAGGGGAAGGGATATATGGGGGAGTATAGACATAAGTTTCTAGTACTCCGTTAGTTCTACCATGCATGCCACCTTGCCAAAGTTGGAATGTGCAGGGTTACTATTGTGAAATTTACTTTACAACACCCCCTTGCATTGCATTCCTTCATGCTTGTTTGTACTGTTTGGGCTTACAGGGGAAGTCTCTCAAGGTTACTTGTATGACTGGTTGTACCTGCTGGTAGATGGGATGCCAATAGGTTTTGGTTGCTAGCTAGGTTTTTCTTTGTCCCACTAGTATTATGGTATGCCAGGTTATGTGTTATCTTTCTGAGGATATTGGTTACCTTGTTTTCCTAGGTAAGAATTTATTTAGTTCATCATTAGTCCTCTATTTCTCTTTTATGGTTTTCTACTTGTGGTGGTTGCATATGAGTTACAGCTACGCATTGTGTTGTTTATGATTATCCTGTGACTTAGATTCACTTTGTTCGCACACTAATAATTGACCTTTCACTATATGTGTTAGTTATTGTTATGTTTATTCCCTCACTATCTATTTTTTGTGTGTTGTTGTCCTATTTCCTCAAGATTGCACTTTACCTTACTTTATGCTTGCTTTTGCCCGGTCGGCCTATGATTCCTATTGGGTAACCAATGCTTTAGGTACTCATGCAACATTGTTGCATCTTTTTTTATGCAGATCTTGGAATAAGTCAGCAAGGTAGACGTGATAGATCAGAGCTATTTTGGGGATATGGAGAGAAGTTGGCATTCTCTCTAGCACAGAGTTGTCCTAGTTTTGGTTCAGATAAGTGTTTTTTGGGTTGTATTTTGTACTATTATGTTTATAGATGCTTTACATCCACGATACCAGGTTCTGGGAGTTTACTGTTTGTTTATATACTATTATGTCCTTCTTCTGTTCCCTTCTCTACATTTCTTTTCTTTTCTTGGAAATTGGTACTGGCCCATTGCTAACCGCTCTGGAACAAAATTTGTACTTTTCTACTAGTGGGATGTAGACGTCATCAGAAATTATTTTGGTTTTTGACAAATGAATATAGGATTAAGATTTTGATTACTTATACATAGGGTAAAAAGGGATAATGACATATGATAAGAAATTAAAGAATATTAACTATCCATTATGACCCTGCAAAAAATAAATAAAAACTTAGACTGCTGAGTTATACGGACGACTCGATGATCCATCAAATAAACCATCGACTGGTCCGTTAACCCTTGGACCTTTTTTAATGAATACTAAAAGGATTCTCATGGGTCCTATCATGGACCATCGAATAAAATTATGAACCATGGAAAGTCCCATGAACCTTCTCTATACTTAGGTAAATTTTCTAAATCGTAGGATCAATGGTGGTCTATGAACGCAAATGAAGGACCATGGAATGGTCCTTGGAAAAATCAGCACTTAGGCACCCTTTCTGAAATAAAACGATAGAGGTTTCCACGATTATTTTAACTGGTTGATGGGTCGTATATTCGTTCGTGGAAACCCCAATAGTTACATATTTTTATGAAATTCTCCCAAGTTCGTTTTTTTAGTCTTAGAAATATTTTGGGGTTACTTTATTCAAGGTATTACAATATCTCCCACTTTAGATCATTCATCCTGGAATGAAGATTAGAGTAGGGATATGAGAAGAACTAAGAGATGAGGCTAGATACTGATTCTGGACTTAACTAACATGAGATACTACACAGAACTGGGGCTGCAAATGAGTATTATAGATCGAATATAGACATGAGATACATGATAAGGATGATTTACTAAATATTGATCATGTACGTGACACTGACTGAGCTGAGATGGACATGAGTATTAGGCTAACTTATCTAATTGATCTAGGAATGACCAAATGATTTTGGAAAAAATGCATAGACTATGACGTACAAAAAGTTAAGATGGAGCATGGTACTATTTGATGACCCATATAAACTATGAAGGGTCACATAAGTATGAGTTATAGGTGCCTGGAGCTAATATAACTAGAAACAATTGACTGACATGAGCTGAATCTAAGCATACTATCATAGCATGTCCAGGGATACACTGGTAAACTGAGTTATAAATCATGAAGGAATCTATTTATATATGAAGGAGTGCATGAGAATGAGCTATAAGATTAATATACTATTATAGGTATTCTGAATGAATCAGATCATATAATCGTCATTGTAAAGTGGAATCATTACCTGAAATAGCTTTCCCATAAGGAACATAATGATACTCTAAGGGAAAGGATCAAGAGAAGAAGTCATAGGGAGAATTTAAGATAGAGAACCTTAGAAATCTTTCGTGGGCTCAAAAGATAATAACTTAAATTGAAACAAATTTCTATAACCGATCATATACCATGGTTGGAGCTAACTCACATAGGAGTAAGAACTTAGCCGGAATACATATAACCTGCTTGCACTAAATGAATTCTATGGAATGGGCATAGGCATGGAATTTAGAGGAGTAAAATTATGAGAAAAATAAGGGAAATTACTTAATTTTTCTATCTAATTCATGAACTAACTTGAATGCTATAGTGAATTGATTTGTACTAAAAGTTTAAGACACAACTGAAGGATTTAGGCTAGAACTGTGTAACATAAAACATGATAAATATATAGAACTATTATGCCTCAAGCAATAAAACCTCTAACTTTCAAGCCTAATAACACATCATAAACATGTTTCTTCTTCTAAAACACTACACTTCCTTGGCTATGACTTTGAATTCTCTTGGGGACATGCTAATCAAAACTTTTAAAGGCTAAGAATAACTGCATGACTTACTCTATTAAAGCCTAACCTAGAGATACAAGGTACTATCTACAATGTAGTCATGCTAGCCCAAGCCATTAATTCCGTATTCTATATCAATATGAATATTACTTTTTATCCCTAGGATTTATCAATCTCTAGCTCTAATCACTGCTTACCAACCCCATATTTAAGCTTATAACTATATTCAATTACTGGATTCCTTGAAGAAAAATCTTCTTAGGGATCTGCTTAACACCACTGAGATCATCAATTTAATTTGCTTCTCACACTTGACTAGAACTTATCTCGCACTTCCTCCAACTTAACAAATTAGGTGACATAGAAACATGAATACAGAACTAACTGCACGTAAACTGTACAAGTCATGTATAGAATTCTAACTTTGGACCTTAATATAAAACCTGGACTGAACATCATCACTGAAAGAATTACGATTCAAACTACACTAATTCTTATCAAAGCCATAGAACTCTTACTAGGGGTATGAGAATTATCATACAATAGGCATTAGTACTTCATATGATTAACATATAATGATTGAAGATAGGGGTTCCATGAGAAAAACCATGAAAACATTATCCCTTAGAATCTTAGAAAGATGTACTAAGGGGTTAGAGTATAGGGAATCATAAGCACAAAGTGTTTGAGGGGATTTTGATCTAAACGTGTACATAGCATGGCATGGATATATTTGTCACTTGGGGCTATCAAAAAGGTCTGAGTCCATAGGACTAAACATACTCAATTCATGAATATAGATAACTCATACCTACATATTAAGGCAGGAAAGGGTTAAAAAGATTTAGTAATGGAACATGTTGTGAAATAGAGATACAATAAAAGTTGGATTCCTAAATAATACTGAAAACTCTATAGTTGATATCACAAAATAGCTAGATTTTTGTCTCATGAGTAAGATCGTACAGTTGAGTTACAGTATAAGATGAACATCTAGATCACCGGAGAATCTTATAATTATTTTTATAAGTTAGCTAAATGACTGAGTCTTGAGTAGGAATAGGATCGCTGTCTGGAATGATTGCCCTAAAATTTCTAGGAACTAAACATGGATGCAGATATTGCATAAGGTGATTGAACCATAGAATATATATAGGTATGGAATGAGTACATAAGATAGAAATAAGGTATCATCTCTGAATGAAGTATAGGAAGTATGCTGAAGTAAGAATGGGTCAACTTATGGTTCTAAATCTATATTGGGAGAGCTGTCTATCAGGGCCATAAGACTTATCTGGTTTATCATATCATCTCCCTCTTAGGACAAAGCTAGAAATTCAAAGTTTGGGGAATTCTTCTCTCTATTAGGCTACCGTAAACCACTCTGCAAGGTCAGACACTCACTATACATCTACATGAAAAAATGTCCTCTTTTTAAGATATGTAACCATTCACACTTAGATTAGATCTTTGAGTTCTCTCTAAAATAACTCCTAACTTCCTCTTTACCTCTAAGTTTATCACTGATAGGTTAATACTCCTTCTAGCTTACTAACATCACATATTTAATCCTTTAACTAAACTCGTAATATAATACTTCACCACTAAGCTAACCATCTAGAGTTCAATCCTATCATTCAATACTAAACATGGATAATATCCAACCTCTCATCACTACTAAAATTTAAAACAACTATATCACAACCTGGGTGACTCTAACCTTGTGAGAGTTAACAATAGGATAACCAAATCTTAGACACCTAATCTAACAAATTCAAGCATATGGAAAACCTCTCAGTACTAAATTTTCTCCTTCGTAAAAACATAAGAACATACCATTCCACTAATTCAAACTAATCACATAACATACAACTTTGCATCTTAATCGACAGTAATATCCCACTCTAACTCCTACACTTCTGACTTTACAATTCTATCTCTAGGATTATTCTACCATAGCATGCTACTCCGATTACACCTCTAGGGTCTACCATAAACTAGGCTGCTATACTACTACTTCCCCCTTAAGACTAACACAATACACCACCAAACAAGAATTGGGGTTGGGGCTCAATTAATGAGGAAACTGATCCTTTAAGTGGCATGATCCAAAATTTATAAAGCATGAGTCAAAAAAAGATTCCATGGAGTTACACTATACAATATAAGAGAATAATTGAAAGAAGTAAGAGTTTTCCCTGAACTTCTGGTAGCCTCTCCATTATAAGTTTGATGTGCTATACCCACATAAAATAGACTATATTAAATGTGGTTTTGTATATTTCCTAGAATACTTGAAACTTTGTTTGTGCTACCAAGTTTTTCACTCCCTAAGGCTACCCCTTGGACATAACATGACACTCAGGGCTCATAAGTAAGATTGAGAAAGCCCTTGGTACCTGCATCTGGTCATGAACTAATATACAGTGAAATATTCAATCAATATAAGAGGGATAACTACTAAGGATATCATAATAAATCATGGGGGGGGGGGGAATGGCAATAGTCAAGAACTGAGAAAACATAATAAAACTGACACATACTATGTACTATCTATGAAAAATCTACTAGACAAAGAAGAACCTCTAATAACCCTAAAGATCCTTTTTTTTCATTGGTATTTTAACTATTTTACCCTCCCAGAGTTCCAGTATGTCAAACAATGTTTAGTTTCATGGCTAGTCTGGGTAAATAATAAGGTTGAGATAATTCTTTAAAAGGTTTTGAGATTTGGAGCCTTAAGTTAAAAATAAGGAACTCTAGGGGTCATCTAAAGTTCTGGACCTCGTATCATAAATTTGTCAGTTCCATCATCTCTAAAAATGTCAATTTTCATCTATTCGAGCATTTGTTTATAGTTTTAGGCCTTTCGTGGTGATTTTAGGTGGTTTGATCGAATAAATTTGAATTTTAAGGTAAAAAGTTGGCTTTGGTAAACATTCAATCTTATAGTGTCCAGATCTTAAATCCAATAGAACATAAGATTTGAGAGGTAGAATCTAGTCTTCAATGAGGGTCCTTTTGGTTTCCGCAAGTCTTTCCATTTTGAGGTCTTTGGTTAAAATTGACCCCTTAGAAAATATAGGGTCAATGATATTTTGCACGTGTATTTTTATTGTTTATTTGAATCATGAATTTCAAATTTAATCTATATACATATATGGGTTATTTGCACAGGGTTCCGAATGATCCCGAAAGTCCCATACGAAGTCTTAGCTCCATAGCTGTTTTTGTTATCAAAACTGTCTGTCACAGCTTTAGTTGCTATTGTGCCAAGTAACTGCAATTGCATTGTGGCCCTGATTGACCAAGGACCATGATCGTTCTCCTAGACCACGATCACGTAGGTGTGAACTTTTTCACCCCAGAGCGATCATGCCGGGGGGTAAGATCGCAGTCAAAGTATGCCTAGCCAGTGCTGATTTAAAACAAAAGTTTCATATTATTTATCCAATTTTTCATGCAAACCACACACTTAAACCATTTGGAAAAGTTGAGCAAGTTTTTCAAGGCTAATCAATTGAGTCAATTTCTATTTCCATCAAACTAAGCTACTTTAACATGAATTTTGATAGAAATTTCATGGTTTTGAATCCCAAAGATTTAAATATTGATCTTGAAATTATAAATACTTGATATTTTAACAAATAAATACAATAGGATTTCAATGGAACTTGATATTTAACATCCCATAGTGATGGGTTGTATTATTTTACAATCAAGTTTTGATTTTGACCTCCTGGTCCCGGGGTTTGTTTTTCCATAAGCCTTAATTATTTAAAATTTGGTGTTAATTACCGAATATTTTCTCTTATTTATTGATTGGTTATCTATACATCACTCAGTTTGAAGCTAATCTAATGGGAAAAGAACTTAAGTAGCTCGGTTCTTTAAAATTAAGGCAAGTTGAGGTTTAATGGTTCTATAAAGTGTTAACATTGCTTGCTAATTGCCTTGTGATTTGGGGTTACATGGGTGCTTTGTGATTAACACTATATATTATGTTGGATCTAAAAATGAATAAGTAGGAGTGACGGGAGTACTTGATGAAATTGTTGAAACATATATATATATTTTTTGTGTTGTGAATTATTTGACTTGAATCATGTAATTGGAAATGATATCTTGATCAAGAATTGGGACTTACATATATACTTCATGAAAATTTTGGGATAAATAAATAGGAGGCTTTGAAATTAGAATTTATGATGCCCAAATGGTTAAATTGAAATAGAACAGTGATCCTTGATAAAGATTGTCCATAAGAGGCCTAGATTATAGAATTGAAACCTCAATCTGTGAGATTCCCATGATTTCTATGTTATGATTGCATAAATGGAATTATTTAAATGTGAAACTTATATTATGTGATTACATGTCTATGGAATTTACCATTGCCTAATTATATTATTGAAGTGGCATGACTATGTAATTGACTAGTGCCTAATTATGTTGTTAAGATGGAATGACTATGTATTTGGCTAGTGCCTATTTATATCGTCAAAATGGCATGATTTTTTGATTGACCAGTGCCTACTTTTATTTTTTAAATGGCACAACTGTGTAACTGATCTGTGCGTTCTTTATTGATGATTCTCTATTGTAGTTTTTTTGGGAGCTTCCATATAGCCTATCCTTATTAGTTAGATTTGTAGTGTTGGTGTTGTGACTGATATTTCTATTTATTCATAGAAACTGTTGCTGGGGTATTGTATATATCCATTGTAGGTTATATTATTTAGAGGATCGGCTGGGAGTTAGTAGTTTTTGTTTTCTCTTTATAGTTAGCCAGTCGAGGTAGCTGCTAAGTTTCTCACTACTTTTTATTAGCTATTCAAGAATGTGGGGATGGTATAGTCATATAGTGTAGACTACAAGATTTCGCAGCTTCGAGGGCCAGACCAAAATTAGTGGCATTCTTATGTTAATTCTATCCATCTGCGTCTCCTTCTTAGACTTGGGAGATATTTTCTCGAGCTCTTGTGGATAAGTATGTGTCTCGTAGTATGAGGTTAAGGTTGCGTTGATAGTTTAATAACATGATACAGGAGTTGATGACTGTTCATGAGTATATATCTAGCTTCAATGAATTATCTAGAAATGTTTCGGCTATCATACAGGATGAGCAAGAGAAGATAACAAGGTCAATGATAGGATTGAGCTCTTCTCTTTAGGTTTTTGGTATTTATGTCTTCGTAAATGCGAGGGAATACTCTACACAGTATGGTTGAGGCAGAAAAGGGTTTGAACATTTGATTAGGGGTCAGCTCAAGGGCAAGAGGCCCCGTCCTTATAGTTAGTTTTTTCGTGCCTCATACGGAAGAAGGGGTTCCCTTCAGTACAATGGTCACTTTAATTTTAGGGTCCTTTTCAAGCATCAATGTATAATTGTAGTTCAGAGCACCACCTATTTTACTCAAGGTTTATATAGGTCACATTAGAGGTTTTCAAGTTGAGGTAACCATCCAGGTTCTCAAGGTTCACCATACCATCCTATGGCTCTTAGAACGTGCTTCATTTGTGGAGATCCGAATCATATTTGGAATTTCTATTCCCAATACCTACAATCAGATTCCCATCATGCTTTCTAGGCCTCTCATACTCCAATTAGATAACCAGCACCACCAAAAAGAGGTAGGGGAGGTGGAAAGATGGGTATAGGTGCACCGGCGTAAACAAATGGCAGGCAAAGTTTAGGGTGTGCTCCAATATAGCCTAGAGGTGGGTGTATGCAGTTCTATGCTTTTCCTGGGGGGATCTAAGGTTGATTTTTTTGATGTTCTAATTACAAGTACCATCTCAGTTTTCACTAGCCCTATATCAGTGTTGTTTGATTCGGCATCTACTCATTCCTATGTATTTGCATAGTTTTTTTCTTGTTTTGACATATTATCTGATACATTTACCAACCCTCTTCATGTGTCTACTCTGGTGGATGAGTCATTAGTGGTTGATTAGGTATATAGATCCAGTCTTGTTATCTTATCGGGGTACGAGACTTAGGTATATCTGATCTTCCTTTACATGGTAGACTTTGATGTTATTTTTGGTATGGCTTGGCTTGCTCCATATCATTTTGTTTTAGATTTCAATGCCAATATTATTACATTATGCATGTTTGGTATCTCGAGGTTGAGTTCAAGGGTATGTGTGGGTCGTATCCTTTTAAGATTATCTCTTTTTTCAGGCTAGTAGGTCGATTGAGCAGGGGTGTATATCTTGTTTTTCCTTTGTGTGGGATGTTAGTGTTGATCCCTCTTCTTTAGAGTCGGGCCCTGTGATTAGAGAGTTTCAAGATTTCAGTGATTTCGTCTTTTATTATTTCTTTATTCAAATTCAATCTCAATAAATAAAATAAAAAATTCTTGAGTAGTGTACTTCCCTTTGAATGATAAATCCCTAATCATTTCTTACTGATATTTTGGACAAATCTCCTTATAGATATGGACTTTGGGATTAATTTTGAGTCAAGCACTAAACCCATTTCTATTCCTCTTTACTATATGGATCCAAATGAGTTCAAGGAGTTGAAGGAGCAGTTGTAACACTTTCTTAGCAAGGGATTTATTCATCCTAGTATGTCACCATGGAGTGGACATGTCTTGTTTGCGAAGAAAAATAATGGTTTTACGTGCATGTGTATCGATTATAGATAGTTGAACAAAGTTCTAGTGAATAACATGTATCCCTTTCCTCTCATTAATGATTTTTTTGACCAACTCCAGGGAGCCTCCATCTGATCTAAGATTGACTTGAGCTATGGATACCATCAGTTGAGGATTCAACCTTCAAATATTCCAAAGATGGCTTTTAGGTCCAAATATGGGCACTATGAGTTTTTGGTGATGTCTTTTGGGCTTACTAATGCCCCATCTTAAATTATGGAGTTGATGAACGGTGTATTCCGTCTTTACTTAGATTATTTTGTGATTGTCTTCATTGATGATATCTTGGTATATTCCAGTACTGGGGTCGACCATATTCAACACTCAAGGATTGTACTTAAGAGATTTATAGATAAGAAGCTATATGCTAAATTCTAAATATGTGAGTTTGGTTGAGTTTGGTGGAATTTTTGGGGGCATGTGGTATCCCAAGAAGGTATTATGTTGATCCAGCCAAGATTGCAACAGTCTGTGATTGGGTGAGACCCACTTTACCGACTGAGATTTAGAGCTTTATTGGGTTGGATGGTTACTATAGGAAATTCGTGTAGGGATTGTCTTCTACTTCTACTCCATTGACTAGATTGAATCATAAGAATATATATTTTCAGTGGTCGAGTGTGAGGAAAGCTTTTAGAAGCTCAATCCTTGTTGACTTTTTCTCCTATTCTTACTTTTCCCATGGAGGTTAAAGGATTCACCGTATATTATTATGCATCGAGAGTGGCTTGGGTGGTGTGTTGATACAGGATGTTAAAGTAGTGGCCTATGCTTTGACATGACTGAAAGTGCATGAGAGAAAATATCTTACTCATGATTTAGAGTTAGTTTTCATCATATTTGTGTTGAATTTATGGATACACTACCTTTATGGAGTTCATTGCAAGTTGTTCATAGATCACATGAGTCTTTAGTACTTCATAGGCTAAAAGGATCTTTACTTGAGGTTGTGTTGATGGTTATGCTAGAGTACTATCATATTACTATCTTGTATCACCTGGATAAGGCCAATGTGGTGAAGGATTCCCTCATTTAGAATTCCTTAAGCATGGGTAGTTTGTCTTGTATTCGGTATGAAGAGCAACCTTTGGCTAGAGTTGTTTTGAGTCTAACCAACAACTTGGTTGGATACAAATTTTAGATGATGATGCATGTGTATGCCCGTTCTTCATTGATAGATCAGATCCATGCTACTCATGATGCTAAGCTGAGGATCAATCGCAATAAGATGTTGTAAGGTGAGGCTAAGACAACCAACTTAGAAATGAGGAAATTTTAAGGATTAGGGGAGAGATCTGTCCCTAAGTTTGGTGGTTTGGTGGTATTAATCTTAGAAGAGGCCTACAATTCTAGATACTCCACTCATCTAGGGGCGACGATGATGTATCACAACTTTAGTCATCATTATTGGTGGTGTGGTATGAGGAAGGACATCGCAGAATTTCTTGATAGGTGCTTGAACTACCAATAGGTGAAGTTTAAGCACTAGAAATCGGGAGGTGTGTCTCAAAGGATGCCTATACCCAAGTGGAAGTGGGAGTGTATATCATGGAATTCATTGTTGGTTTGACCGCTACTTTAGGTGGTTATGACTCCACTTGGGTGATTGTTGATAGTTTGGCTAAGTCTGCTACATATTATTCCAGTAAAGGTGAAGTACAGTGCTCAGGAATTGGTATATATTTATATCAACCAGAAGTTTCATTGAATGGTCCCCCTATTTCAATCATATTTGATTGAGTTACAAAGTTTACTTCATGCTTTTGGAGCACTATACAATGTGAGATGGGTGTTCAGCTTGAGATGAGTACAACTTTTCATCCTTATACTGATAGCGAGTCTGAGCGTATAATTTAGGTTCTTGAGGACATTTTGTAGCTTGTGTTATTAATTTTGGTTGTCATTGGTACCGATTCTTACCACTCATGAGTTTTCCTACAACAACATTTACCTTTTGGGCATCCATATGTAACCTTTTGAGGCATTATATAGTAGGAGATATAGATCTATGATTGGTTGGTTTGATACCTCTGACAAGAGATCGTGGAGTACTTATCTTTTTTAGACTTCATGGATAGATGTAGACTAATTCAAATTTGATTACATTCTTCCCAGAGAAGGTAGAAAAGCTATGATAATAAGAGAGTTAGTCCATTAGTGTTTATGGAGGGAGATAGAGTATGGTTGAAGGTGTCACCCATGAAGGGTGTGATGAGGTTAGTAATAAGGGGAAGTTTGAGTCCTTAATTCACTTTTCCTTTTGAGATTCTTGAGAGGAAGAGAGATATGGCTTATAATTTAGCTTTGCCAGCTGGTTTGTCTGTAGTTCATCTGGTCTTTCATGTTTTTATGCTTCGAAAGTATACGCCTTATGAATCTTATGAGCTTCAGTGGATACATTGATTTTGGAACCATACTTATCATTTGAGGAGGAAAATACCTTTTGTAAAGGTGCAGTGGAACCACCGAGAGATCAAGGAGTCTACTTAGGAGACCGAGTCAGATATAGGTAGCCAGTACCCTCAGTTGTTTAAGCATTAGGCACTTTTTCTTTTTTATGTTTAAGGAAAAACATGGTTTTCATTTGTGGATGTTGTAATAACCCTAAAGATATTTTTTTGTTTCATTGGTATTTTAACTATTTTTACCCTCCCATAGTTCTATTATGTCAAACACTGTTCAATTTCATTGCTAGTTTGTGAAAAGAATAAGGTTGAGATGATTCTTTAGAAGGTTTTGATTCTTGGAGTCTAAAGTTCAAAATGAGGAACCCCAGGGGTCGTCTATGTTCTGGACCTCGTATCATAAATTTGTCAGTTCCATCATCTCTAGAATATCGAGTTTCATATATTCGAACCTTTGTTTCTAGTTTTAGACCTTTCATGGTGATTTTGGGTGGTTTGATGGGATAAAAAGGTAAAAGTTTGAAAAATACATTCAATCTTAGAGTGTCCAGATAGAAAATCCAATTGAACGTTTGACTAGAGAGGTGGATTCAGTCTACAATGAGGGTCCTTTTGGTTTCTACAAAACCCGGTAGATTGTTTACCCTTTTCAGGGTTCTAGTTAAACTTGGCCCATTCGAATGTGTCTGTTCATGTAGACTTCGTACATATTTTTTGATGGTTCTGTTTCCATAATAATGAAATTATTCTATATACATATATGTTTTATTTTCACAGGGTTCTAAATAAACTCGAAAGTCCGATGAAAATTCTTAGCTCCATAGCTATTTTCTATGAAAACTATCTATAACAACTGTAACTGCGATCACATCCTGTGGTCCCGTTGTGGCCCTGATTCACCAAGAACTGCATCACATAGGTGTGAACATTTTCTCCAAGGCGCAGTGTTAATTTGAAACATAATCTTCATGTTATTTCTCCCATTGTTCATGCAAACCACAAACTAAAACCCTACTTTTGGCAAAGTTGAGAAAGGTTTTTAAAGTTAATCAATTAGGTAAGTTTCCTAAACCTATTTCCATCTAATCTAAGCTACAGTAACATGAATTTTGATATAAATTTCATGGCTTTGAATCATAAAACTGTGATTTAAATATTAAGCTCAAAAACAATAAAAAACTTGAGATTTTAATAAAGAAATGGAATTGGTTTTCAATGAAATTAGATACTTAACATCCTATAGTGAGAAATAGCATTATTTTACGATCAAGTTTTGATCTAGATCCCATGGGCCCGGGTTTTTTTTTTTTTTTTTTTTTTTTTTTTTTTTTTTTTTTTTTTTTTTTTTTTTTTGCATAAGCCTTAATTATTTGAAATTTTGTATTGATTAGCGAGTATTTTAGAATATTTATTTCTTGGTTATCTAGATATCGCTCGGTTGGAGGATATTTGAAAGGATAAAGCACTTGAGTACCTTTGTTCATCAAAATTAAGGAGGGTTGAGGTTTAATGGTTTTTTGTAAAGTGTTAAC
>JBDJHY011053041.1:0-14187 GCA_039654485.1 Withania somnifera
GGTTTTGTTTTTGTACCTGAAAATTATTTTATTATTGCATCAACCTAAGAACTTTGTGATTAAAATCACACAATTTCTGAGGTTGTTGTAGCAAGTCATTTGAATTACTGAAGTTGTTGCATCAATCTTTGAACCATTGAAGTTTTTCTGCAGCAACTGCTGAAGTTTCATATAATTAAATTTTCGCTTATCAACTTTAGCAGTTGCTTCATAGTAACTTGAAATGTGTTAGTAATTGATGAAGTTGTTGTAGCAATTCAGTGATTTGTTTAAAAAAACTAATGTACTTGTTTGATCAACTGTAGTAGTTTGCTTTTTCTATTTATTTTGAATAATTGATTAAACTATTTTTTTATTTCATGTGTTGTAGATAAATGGCTCCTAGAAAACAAAGAGCAACAACTACTGATGCTACTGGTAGAGCTACTCCTACTAGAAATATCTAGGCGGGGAATTATGATATAGAGGCAAACAAAAACAGAAGAAGCCTCCAAGAATAGCACCAACAAATTGTCAGCACTTGAGAATCATGTGCATATCCTAGTTGAGTGAGGTAATTTAGTGGATAAAAAAATAGACAGACAAGTCCATAAGAAGAAAAAAAAATCAACGTGACAAACAATATTGAAAAAAGGAGAAAAAAAGGTGGAAGAGATGATTCTTCTAAAAATGTAGATGGCCTCTGCTGATAAAGATAAAGATGGTGTGGAGGATATAAGAGTCGGAGATAAAAAGAATCCGGAATCATAGACCTATTTTGGAGGAGATACATGATTATGCTGAGTCTTCTCTGGCCAGTCCTTCAAGTGATATCACCTTACTTATCAATCTTGTTAGATATTTAGATTACAAATTTATGATCAAGATAAATTAGTATCCAAGTTTGAATGGTTCTGTTACTGTTAAGTCTGGTTTGCGAAAGTCTTTTCCTAAGTTTAAGAAGAATTTAAAGCATAAAAGAGAGGAAAAATTAGTTAAGTCCTTTATTTTTGACACATATTTGTACTTACCAAAGAAATTGAATGAATAGTTTTCAATGAACATGGTGTACGAACTTCTTTGATGTTGAATTGATAATGAGCATTCAAAAGAGATTTTAATAAACTTTTCACGACCCAAGATGATGAGATGCAGACAACTTTTGATGTATGGAGTTCACCATGTACTCCAAAATAAGCACCAACCAGACACGAACAATAATATCAACGGTGATGGCTCATACTAGGATCTTCACCTGAAAGATCAAAGTGTAGTATGAGTACTAATCCCCAAAGTAATAAATACCCAATAGGCTTTAGGAACCCACCAGACATGTATAAAAATAATAAATGGCAGGAAGGTGAAGTCATAAAAAAAGTAAAATAACACAGGGTCTAGCAACACAAAACAAAAACAAGAAAACAGGTATCAATAAGCAACACTATCTATAACAATGAGGTAGGACCTCAATTAAGGAGAAGTGGACATACCCGGGGTCCTTCTAGAAATACAATGGAAATAATAAGAGAATATGTAAGGCAAGTTAGCTTGTAAGACTATAGGGGAACATACGGTGTATCGATAACCTCAATAACATGGAAGGGAAGGGATACAATAATGTAATGACCCTCATGGTCATTTATGATAAATACATGTCGTTTTGTATTCTAAAGTATTTTGGTAGTTTTCCCAAGTCATTTATGACTTGATGGGACTGACAGTTCAAATCCTTGACGACTCGATTGAGAAATATCTCAAATTGACTCTTTTAGAGCCTAAAACTAAGTACTCATTGACCAAAGTCAACTTTCCTTCAAGATGAGCTCGAAATTATTTTTTCGATAATTCTGTTAGCTCCGAAATGCCAAACAAAGTCAAGATTGACCTTATGTTTGTGTTTTGGAGTTTTTGTTTGCAAGTTACACTAATTTGT
Organism: Withania somnifera; assembly: GCA_039654485.1. Taxonomy (NCBI): domain Eukaryota; kingdom Viridiplantae; phylum Streptophyta; class Magnoliopsida; order Solanales; family Solanaceae; genus Withania; species Withania somnifera. The sequence continues at coordinate 1,913 of JBDJHY011053041.1, forward strand.
GGACTCTTATTGAGTTTAAAGCCTAAAGTGGAGCTGGGGTGGTATTCTGGTGTTCGGTGTGTTGGATCAGAATTTTGATGCTTCCATCAGTTCCAAAATGGTAATTTTAGGCAAGTTTGACCCTTGGTATGCTTCCCAAGGTGTTCGTACTGGATTTAGGCTGTTTTGTAGAAAGTTGGAAATTTTTGAGTCTTGGTTAAAGCTTGGTAGTGGGGTCCTTTTCGCTAAAATGACCTCCGATATCAATTTTGTCAATTTTTTTGAGTCCGAAATGTGTTTTTCCCTCAAAATGCATATTTGGTTTGTCAAATTTAGACTCCATTTCAATACCGAAAACCCAGTTGGAAATCCTGAAAATCTATAGCAAAAGCTTGCAACTGATCTCGGTCTGAGCTTCTATACTTAGTATTTTTTGAGAGCTCAACATGACCTCCCCTCAGCTTCTATACTTAGTTTTTGAGATCTCACCTTGGCTAGCTCACCTCGGTCAGCTCAGCTCGTCAGTTCACCTTGTCAGCTCAGCTCAGCTCAGCTCAGCTTATTAGGACTTCACCTCAGCTCCAAGACTTAGTTTTTTTTAAAAAAAATAATCAGAAGTGAACTAGGGACTTTCTTGGGCCCTGGCCCATCCAATAAGATGGCAGTATATAATGTACAGAACACCCCCAACTTCTTATTTAAGAAATAATACTCCATTCCACTCAGTTTTTGGAGAAAGAAACTTCCTCCCAAACAGAATTTCAAGGGCGATAAAAATTAGAAATTATTATTTTTCGATTCTTTCACGTTTTTGGGTAAGTTTTCTTCCTTTTCTACCCTTGAATTTCTTAGTTTCCACCATTAATGGCTCGGAGCCTTGTGTCTAATAAATCATATTCTAATCTATATATTTTCATGTAATTCTTCGTTAGTTGAGTATACATTGTTCCTGTTAGAAATTATACGCTGAAATTCCAATATTAAATTCATAAAAAAATGAATCTTTGACCAGCCTGTTTAAGGCCTGATATTTGGTCCAGTATGAAATTTAATAGAAAATACACCATTGAACTTGTATTAACATATAGAATTCATTGGCGTAAGTTTCAACTCATTCAGAGACCGTTTGACAACAGTTGGAGTAAGATTCGTAATTTTTGCAATGCTTTATCGTTGGACGACAGGTAGGCTCCGTGGGGGCTATCTCTAGGCTTATAGCTTTAATAACTGTACTAAATAGCATCCTTGGGTTGGTTATCTAGGTTGTACCGTTCTTTTATCCTATCTATGTCGATACTGATATTTTAACACCTAAGTGATATGGGGCCCGAGACATAGTAGTTGATTAGAGATACATGTGCAGGGCATAGAATATGGATATTTCACAATTATATGTGATATATATATGTGTTTTTTATATGTTGTGCATTCATGACACGAGAGCCTGAGCCTAAGGCTCCGATGAGAGTGCATTGGGGTTAGGTAGTATCACCACATGATTTATGAGCCATGATGGCTAGCGGATGATTTCATGATAAAGTTTCATGGAGGCATAAAGAAATAAATGAGGATAATTTAATGATAATAATAATAATAATAATAATATAAGTAATTATCTTTTATGGTTTTAGCTTTGACATTGTATCAAGCACCCGGTAACACTGTTTCCACTTGTTTTAGTCCAGGCTTCACTTCCTGGCATCGAGAATAGTCTCTTTTCACTAATAAATGTTGGGACTTGAGACCTTCATCGTACGACAATAAGTACAACTTTTTGACACATATGGTACTAGAAGTTGTGGAATATGATGATATTGATTACTGAGGACCCTAGGTGATACTACCATATACATCGGCATTGAATGCCTTGACTTATCGAATATGGCTAGCGGATATTACTGATATGAGGCACTAGATGCCGGCGGGATAACACTGTTGCAGGACACGAGTTATCTATTGTGATTTATTGCGGTTCTAAAAGTGGGATGTTTGGTTCTGATGACGATCATATGTTTGTTACTTTTCTGCACTTGTTTTCTTTAGTGTGCTCATAGGTCAGATGGGGGGCCTATGGGTAAGCATGTTCTTATGTACATTGCGTTTCTTATGGGGGACTTTTCAGCATTTAATTGTTTTACTTTATTATTCATATTACTGCTTATCTATCTTATTGGTTATTTGTTGTTTCATGTTATGTGGGACTAGTTCTTTACACTCTCATTCAGTTATTTATCCTTTCACTTGAGGTTACCGGTGTACTGACCATGTTCTACTCCTATCTTCTTTGATTCCCATTTATTGTGTTATATTTTCACATAGGTTATTGCAAAGATTCCGAGTACATTCTCTTTCATTGCTTGAGATCCTGTTATATGATTAGCTAGCGATATCCGTCTATGTGACACTTGACTTGTAATTGAATTGCTAGTTCTCGTATTGTACTATTTGCTTCTGTGACCCTTTTTCATGTACTCTTTTATTTACTATTTTTATTATTATTATGTGCTCAGTGGGTGCTCGAAGCCTACTTGGTATGGGTTGCTTCGGTGACTTATACTCATACTACACTTGCACATGTGCAGATCCAAATACAGGTTCCCGTTAGTGATATACATACAGTTGTTAGCTCAGATCTTATTCATATCAGAGATTCAGGGTGAGATTGGCATTCAACTCATTCCTTTTTCTCTTCGGACTTATATTTTGTTGATCTTTATTGTATTTCGGAGATATTTTTATACTATATTTACTTCAGTTTTCTCATTCTGTACTTAGTGGTTCGTTGACACTGATACCTGATTTTGGGTGGTTATCTTTTTCTTTAATACTTTCACAAAATTGTTACTTTTATCTTGACTTTTGATATACTTCCACATATAATATAGTAGTCCTCCGCTTCTGCTTCGGACTACGGGGTTTGGTTCTCCTACTGTTGGATAGTAGGTGCCATCATGATCCGCGAAATCGGGTCATGACATATAGTACATTTAATATAAATTGGATGGGTTTCACTTGGTTTCTGACGTATTATTTGAGTTAGTCGGTGGTGCCTTATTGATACTCTATTATTTTGATATGAATTTAATTGTAGTTGATAACATTGATTTTTAAATTTTATATTGGTTTTTTTGAGGTGTTAATTAATATTATCACCCCTACACCTTATATCTGTTATTTTCTTTTCTATATAAACTACTGGTTATAGTCTGATTTTCAGCTTGGTATCTAGAGGATTATGGTTGGTATGATTGGGGTAGTTTGTGAATCGTTACCACTTTTTTTAGTGAAAGTCTAGGGATACTTCTTGGGTACCCATTATTTATTAGGTACTCTTTCCTTGCTTTCTATGTTTGTGCAAGTGCAGAGCCCGATGCAACTTGATTTGTGCTTCTAAATTAGGTCTGTGGCTTGATTTTATCAGAGTTGAGGTAGTTGTCTTATCCATCTAGTGGATACCCAATTTATTTATGCTTTTTTCTTTGATCTTATTTGAGAAGTTTTGAGATATGGAGACTATGTATTTATTTTGGCTTTGTATTAAACATATTTAGAGTCTTGTACACAATGACACTGATTTTTGGTTGGTTTTATATTTGCATTTTGAAATACAATACCTTCTTTACTTTTTTCTAACTCATTGTTTATGCATTTACCCTAATGGAATTATATAGGCTTACCTTTCCTATTAGGTTGAGACAGGTTCCCTCAAGACTTGGGATTTTGGGTCGTGACAAGTTTTATCAGAGCTTTAGGTTCATTGTTATTCTCTTGTCACTTAAGATGAGTTTTCTTGGGACTTATATGATAGATACTTTCCTTGGGGAAGGAGAGAGGAGAGAAGACTCTTATTTGAGAGTTTGACTCAGGGTGCCATGACAGTGGCCAAGTATAAGACTTATTTTTGTGCCTTATCTGGATATACTCACTGATCTAGTTGAGAGGATCTGTCGGTTTATTTATGGGTTGACATATACAGTTTGCATGGCTATGTTCAGATTGGACCATTAGGGGGAGTTTTTCTAGAGGTAGTTAGGGTATCCAAAGAGGCTGATATGATCAATATAGATGAGATCGAGGATACTAGGCAAAAGATTTCTTGTTCTTCTGGTTTGTTTTGAAGTTTTATGTCCTACGATAGAGGTTAGTTTATGATGGGTGGATCATCCCTTTAACAAATGTTAGTTCAAGCTATGATATAGGCTTCTAAAGTGAGTATACTGGTCATGGATCTTCCATCCAAGAATAGGTTTCACATAGTTCTAATTATAGACAAACAGGTTATAGTGGTTATTTAGGTTCATCTGGTTTGTCACAGTAGTCTATGTTACCAAGGTCTTATTCTTATGGAGATCTCAGTCATTTATAGAGTACGTTCCTGTAAAAGAGGAAGGGAGGTCCCCAACCTATTTCTCAGTATCCATCTAGATAACCCATGCCTTCTACTAGAGGTTTGGGTAGAGCACAACCTGGTAGAGGTGGTTAGACTTCTGGTAGAGGTGATAGAGATCTAGTTTCGGTGGGTGTTAGTAGAGGTGGTACTCCTTTCGGTAGTGATAGAGGTCATTTTTATGTGTTCCTAAGAAGTACAGAGATAGAGATCTCCAATGTAGTTATTATAGGTATTGTTCCAATGTACCATCGAATTACTTTAGTATTATTTGATCCAAAATCTGCTTAGTCATATGTGTTTACCTATTTGCTTTAGGATTTCATATGATAGGTGATTCGTTACCTATGCCTATATATGTTCCAACGCTTATTAGATATTCTTTAGTGGTGGATCGGGTGCACCAATCTTGTGTTGTTACTATGGTATGGTATGATACTTGGATAGATCTGATTATTCTTGACATGGTAGATTTTGATTCCATTTTGGGTTGAATTGGATTTCTTCGCATCATGATATCTTGGATTTTTTTTTGTCAAGATTGTAACCTTAGATATGCCTGGTGTTCCAAATATTGAGTGGAAGTAGTTTAGTAGGTCTTATCCTAGTAGAGTGATTTCCTTCCTTCATGCTCATAGATCGATTGGTAGAGGTTGCCTCTATTATTTGGCCTTCATCCAAGTATTACTTTTGATACTCCTTTTATTGAGTCTATTCTGGTGGCATATGAGTTTCTAGTTGTCTTCCCTACCGGTATTCCAGGTATTCCTCTAAACAGAGATATCAATTTTTATATTGATTTGGAGCAGGGCACTAAGCCTATCTCTATTTCTCCATACCATAAAGACCCCCAGAGAGGTAAAGGAATTAAAGGAATAATTGTGAGACTTGTTGATTAAGGGTTTTATTAGGCCGAGTGTGCCACAATAGGGTTCTCCTGTTTTATTCATGAAGAATAAGGACGGGTCTATGAGGATGTGCATTGACTATAAGTAGCTGAATAGGGTTACTAATAAGAATAAATATCTCTTTGAATCAATGACTTATTTGATTAGTTGCAGGGTGCTGTAGTTTTCTCTAAGACCGACTTAAGGTACAACTACCATCAGTTGAGGTTAGGGCTTCAGAAATACCTACGATAGCTTTTCAGTCTAGATATGTGCATTATGAGTTTTTAGTGATGTTATTTGGGTTTAGCTAATGGCCTTTTAGCGTTCATGGAGTTGATGAACGGGGTATTTTGTCCTTATTTGGATTCATTTATTATTGTCTTTATTGATGACATCTTGGTTTACTCAAGGAGTGAGGTGAATCATGTGCAGAATATGAGGACTATGCTATATAGCTTAAGGGAGGAGAAGTTATATGCCATGTTTTTAAAGTGCAGGTTTTGGATTAGCTATGTGACTTTCTTAAAAAACTTGTCCAATGAAGGTATTAGGGTTAATTCATCAAATATTGAGGTAGTTCGTGGTTAGTCTAGGACTACTTCCTATATATAGATCCATAGCTTTGTTGGTTTGGCAGGTTATTATCGTATATTCTTAGAGATTTTCTTCTATTGCAGCCTCATTGACTTAGTTGACCCAAAAGAATGTTGTGTTTCATTGATCGGACGAGCGTGAGGAGAGTTTCGAAGGGATTAAGGCCTTATTGACTTCAGCTCTAGTGTTGACTTTTCCTGTTAAGGGTGAACCTTTCACCATGTTTTATGATGCTTCAAAATTCGGTTTGGGTGGATTTTTGATGTAGAAGTGTAAGGTTATCGCCTATACTTCTAGACAGCTGAACCCATAAGAAAAATTACCCTATGTATGATCTAAAGTTGGCAGGTGTAGTATTTGTATAGAAGTTATGGCATCATTACTTATATAGGGTTCATTATAAGGTGTTAACGGATAATATGAGCCTTAAGCACATCTTCAGTCTGAGGGATTTGAACCAAAGACAATAATAACGGATTGAGTTGCTAAAAGATTATGGTATGACTATTCTATACCACCCGGTAAGGCTAATGTAGTAACTAATACTTTGAGTAGAAAATAAGCTAGTATGGGTAGTCTTGCCTCAATTCAAGTATATGTGCAACCTTTTTATAGAGATGTTAGGAGTGCAGATAACATCTTGGTTCTCTTGAAGATTTTATATAGTGGTGTTATCCTTGATTTTGTTTAGTCCCTCTCTTCCCGTATGGATCAGATTAAAGAAAAGCAGTTCAAAGGTGAAAAACTATGCATTATTAGAGATAGTGTTGATGGGAGAGGAAAATGAGGTATTTCTTAATTCTGATGGTGTTTTGAGGATTGGTAGAAGGATTTTCTTGCCTATGGTGGGTGACTTGACTAGCTTGATTATGAAAGAGGCATATATTTTGAGGTATTCCATCCATCTCGAGGAAACAATTATGTAGAACTGTCAGAGTGATATAGAATAGTCATACTATAACTTAGCCTGTGATCTTCATGCCAGACCACCAGTAGTGGTATAGAATAGTCATACCATACCAAATATCAAATAAGAAGCAGAAAGGATAAACAGAAACAGTTGCAATGAACAATCAATAAAACAAAACCAAGACCTGGTTTTAGTGTATGTACAAGAGCCACAATATTTAAAGATTATAGAAATATCCAAAAGTAAATATACAAGAGCCTTTGAAATCCAAAGGAGACACAAGTCCATATGAGGATAAGCAAGGAAACTTTGGTCACCAGGAACTCACCCTAAATCTAAGGATCCTCAAAATCTAGTATGAACAATGGAGTCAACAGCGATAATCTCACACTTGGATCTTCATCAAGGAAGGTGTAGAAGTGTAGTATGAGAACTAATTGGCAAACCAATAAGTACCCAATAGCTTCAAGGGCCTACTGGGTGCATAAAAGGAATAACCACAGTAAATAAGAGGAATGTAAAGGTGATAAATCACAAAAAAAGTAATACAACACCGGAAGCTAGCTACACAAGTAAGAGAAAGAAGTACAAATATCAAGTAAACTGAGCTAGCCATATCAGTAAAGCAAGAACTCAGGTAAGAGAAGATGGCATATCCGGGATCCTTGTAGAAGCATAATAGCAACAAATGTAAGTAAAGGTCGCTAGATAGCAAGAAAGACTAAAGAGGACAGGTGGTGTACCAGTAACTTCAATAATAGGGAAGGGGAAGATACAAAAAGTACAAATAAGCACGGATAATCCCACTAGGCAAGGACAATCAGTAAACACAACTACAACTAATAATTACAAAGGTAAGATACAACAAAAACAGATAAAGCCCTTCCAAGCCCCCATAATAATGGAAAAGTACAAGTAAGGAACTCTCACCCTTCCAACATCCCATACTACCAGAGAGTTCATACTGAAAACAACTGCAGTAAAGTAACACACAAATGATGATCAAATAGTTCCTATGTATGCTCATCCTCTAATACCCATAGGCCCAATAGGTAGGAACCCATGGAAGTGCTTTCCCCTATTACCTCTACTCCACCGTAGACCCCTCATCAGGTGTGTCTATCCCCGAACTGGAAAGATGTATGAAGGTTTTCCAACCGTTTAGAAATCTCTAAGGACCTAATAATCTCGTATCTCAGTATTACAATAGCTTAATAGCTTAAATCACAATGTCTTAACATCTCGGTATCACCATATCAAAGTAACTCATCATCTTAGTGCTATAATGTCAAGGTATCTCGGTAACTAGTGTATCAAGTCAATAAGTGTGGTATAGTCAAAAAAGTTGTACTCATGCCCAAACCAGGACTAAAGTATAGCAGTAGTAGTAAATGACATCTCTTGGTACCAGGGTGTGAAACTTAGGCGAAAATAAGTATAAAAAGGAATAAACTCTCTTATCTATTAACAATTATCATAAAATCCCTTATTAACCATTGTAGTCCATTTTAGCCATTTACACATCAAAACGGGCCTTCAAGGCCATAATATCTCAGAAAATGGTGATGTTCGGCCTTTAACGCTCAGAATATAATTATCCATGATATAATCCTTATCAATATACACGTTACATGAATGAACAACCACAATAATCAACAAGCTACTCTACAGCGCTGCACATGCTCAGTCTACAGCTAATAACACACGAAAATAGCCAGAACCTGAGGGAACCCCAAAACAAACCCAAGTAGCATCCTATACTTCTAGAGTCATGCTATGGTCATCACAAGGCAATAACTAGGTCAAAGGAATTATATTACACCGAACGCCGTCTAAAAGAGAAATGAACCTAATATTCCTAACCCAAGATACTATCTAGCAAAGTTATAATTGTTATGTACCCAGGAGTAAACCAAAGCCTACCTGGCATCTGACAAAAGTAAAGCCTACCTGGCATCTGACAAAAGTAGCTACAGTGCTCGAGAATTAGCACAACTAATTTAAAATGGCTCTGAACGGACTCAAAACTGCTTGAATAATCATCTACACATTAATATGGTCCTATTGGTATAAATTATATTGAACTCAGGACTAGGCCAAAAAAGTTGGTGTAAAATGGGCCAGTAGGAGCAGCTAATCGAACCTTGAAATAAGAGCCACCACGGAGTTCTAGGAAACACCAAGATCTCGTGCTTAGAATATGAGCACAATTCACACAAGAATTGGGCTCAAAACATCCTAGAAAAGGAGAAAAGAGTGTAAAACTTAGCAAAATTAAAGAATAATAAAGTAAAAGTTTACGTACCAAGTTAAAAAGCCTCTTCGAGAGGTATTCAAATAGAACCCTGTAAAATTCGGGCTTAAATAATTAATGTAAATAATTAGTTTTCTCTTGAGGAGTAAAATAAATCATCATACTATTACTACTACCAAACCTTCCGTATAAGTAAGCATTCCCAGTAACGTTATTAGAGTAGATATATGTAAATGTATTGGAGAGAAATGAGTTGATTTCATATGTAAAGATTTGTCACATAAAAACAATGTTTAGATCCCAAAAATATATAGTAAAATAAGTCATAGATGATAATTACTATAATGTAATAAAATGCACAAGTTGTCAACTTTATGCCTCCATATATCTAGTACAATTGTTATACACGCCACATCACTTCCACATGGGAGTTATATGGCATTACAAGCCTATTTTTATTCCGTAATGTATGTACTTGAGTACTACATAGGCTCATAATTAAATAAATATTAATTTTTTAAGATACTATAATTAGTAGAAAATTATTTTGAATAATGCTTACCTATTAAAATATTATTTTTTCAAAATAAATATGCCTAGTATTTTTAAAAGGATACCAATAAAATGTAAAAAATACTTTTCGAGAGATCTCCTCCAATTCACTGGTATGGCTATCGAAATCGTGAGCATCAGCATGTAGGTGGGTTCCTTTTATTGGCACTATGTTTTTATTTCTTATAAAATATCATAAGTACATATCTCGTAGTTAAAGAATTACTTTATAAATATCCAAAACTTTTTAAAGATATTAAAATATAATAACAAAATATTAATATATATAGTTTACAACTACTAACTATGATAAAAACTCTCGAGTCTTCTTAGGTTTTACAAGTAGAAGTCATCGCACATTTAAAGTTTAATGACCCTTACAATCATTTCTGCATTTTTCTCATTTTTTTGTATCTTAGATCTTCCTACAACGACGACTTATCAAAATTGGTGGTTCGAGTCCAAGGTCGTTCGTTTGCTAATAATATCTGTTTCACTATTTTAGATCCTTTAATATTAAAATCATTCACTTTGGTAAACATTTTGTGAAAATTAACTCGAAATTGAATTTCGACAGTTCTGTTAGCTCCAGAACGTGGATTCTAGTCTAGATGGACTCTTGGTTTGAATCCTGAAGCTTTGGATTTGATTTTTGGAGATTTTACATTTTCAATGTGATTTATTATTCATAAGTGGAGCTTGAGTTGTAAGTTTGAGATCATAGCCTCGGATTGAAAATCCAACTACGCTGTCAACTCCGAATGTCGATGTTTTGGTCCTTTTAGGCTCATTTTAAGCATTTGGTTGGGAAGTTGGAATTTGATAAAGTGTTGACTTTGGAAAAACTTTCATCAAAACAGTCTCAGATCATAATTTCATCAGTGTCGTTGAGTTTGAACTATTCTGATATGTCATTTTCATATTTGGTGCATGTGTATTAGATTCCAATTGGTCCTGGAGGACCATCTTCTAAAATCTGAAACTGTTGTCATGTGGTACAACCAATAAATCAGCACTTTGACTGATTTATCCTTTAGAACCAATTTATTAACAGTTTTATTGATTTATTGGTGACCAGTTGTCGGTTATTTTTCCGATAAATCGACATCCTCCACCTGGTACATAGGTCGTGGAATCCAAATTTTCTCTCATTTTCTTCATCTATTCAACCCCAAACCCTTTCAAAAACCCCATTAAAATTCTTGGGTATTTTCATATCATATTGGGTGACGTTCGAAACTATATTTATTCAAATATTACTTTATGGTTAGTGAGCCTTCACTCAATTTCTCCTAAATTTCACCCAAAATTCCCATCTTCTTCACCTTAAAACCTCTATTGATGAACTTGAAGTTCTTGGGTCTTCATTTTTTTGCTTGAAAATTATTGGGGATGTTTATAATCAACTTTCCATTGTTATTTGGTAAGTTTCCATTCTTAATTCATTGAATTCCTTCCTAAAATTTCCTAAAATTTCAAGTGAACTCTTCACTTTAATCCATGGTTTCAAGCATATTTCTCTCTTTTTAACTCCAAATGATGGGTATGCATTCCCAACAATGTGGGGAATATTTTTGTACCTTTTTTTTGGAGTTTCAATTTGAAAAGCACGTAGGTCCATTTTGACCCAGGATATTTTTATAACTCTATGGGTATCATTTAACTCATAATAACATATAGATTATTATTTTGTAGTTTCGTGATCATTCAAGATCGTTTCCATATTTTTCAGTTTTTAGAGCAGTCATGACATTTTTTGCTCAATATTTATGAGCTTGTCTTTGGAGGTGATGTAGGCTATGAATTACAATCTTAGACTTGGCTTATATGAGAAAAAATAGTACTAATTAGCATCCCTAGGTTAGGAATTTTAGGATGATACCCTTGACCTTGTCTGCTTCTTTAGAATGTCTTTGAGATACGTCTCGATATTGTATTTTGATTATAGATTACCATGTGGTCCTGAGTGGTCTTCACTGATTTTGAAACACAGATGGTGGGATTATGGGTAATGTTAGTGAGTCCCGAACCTGGATATTTGTTGATAATTATGTGTTATAGTAATCTTGAACCTATGCAAGGCCAACAAGACATCTTGTGATCTATTGATTGTGACTATTTATGTCATCATTTGTGCCTTTCATCATCATGTACTTAAGATTTTATGCATTGGTCTCCACTGTTTATGTGTAAGATCCCAGTACTGTTGATTTTGAAACTTTGTATGATCTACATAGCCCATTTTTAGATATTGATTTCGTCTTGAAGGCCCCTTTTTGAGATATTGATGACTTGCATTACTTGGGATTTTTATAATAAAAGTGATCATAGAAATTTTGATATACTGGTTGATATTCCTATGAAATTGATTTATAAACGGACCTTTCATTAAAATGAGTGTTTTATTATTTTCTTAAATTATTCTAAGACCTGATTGCTGATTGGCTTCCCTGTACTCTTGGTTTTTTTCTGTGGTAGTCTAGGACATAAAATGTGGTTCGGAGTACGTGGCCTTCTGTAATGACCCGCCTGGTCATTTACTGTCACGACCCAATTTTGTGGATTATGATGACACCTGCTATACCACCAGTAGGAGAACCAACCCCGTTGTCCGAAGCAGAGGACTACTATATCAAATGCGAAAAGCACAAGTGCAATGATTAGTAAATGAATAAATGCAAAAGTAATAAGAGTAAAAATAAATTCCAA